>CAUJBZ010000612.1:0-18095 GCA_963082915.1 Dolichopus griseipennis | reverse complement strand
TGAATAAAAAGTAGTAGATCGGCTACATTTGTAGTAAAGTGACAGCCCTGATCATCAGTTATCTCTCTTAAAGAGCATTTGTATTTATTTTTTTTTTTTTGAATAAGATTTTAAAAAAAGAAATTGAATTTGAGTAAGCATATTATAAGAGTAAGTAAATCTATCAAATCAAATTTTTTTTTTAATATCCCCCCAAACTTAAATCTCTCTCGCTTCTCTCAATTCTAATTGTAGGTATATGAAATTTTTTTGTGTTAATATACTTACACACAAACACATTAAAATAGCATTATTTTTATAAAAGCAATAAGCATTACTCAATTGAGTACTCAGTACTCATTACTCAGTACTCAGTACTTACATCAATTATACCATGACCTGCCTTGCATGCAGTTGAATTATACATATTATATTAATATTATTGTGGTATTTACTCTGAAAAAAACAAACAACAACAAAAATTCCTCCAGGTGTCACACTACAATTTGAAGTTCTATTTTTTCTATTTTTAAGCAACTATTATTAAGTTTTGTTTTTTTTTTTTCCAAGAACTTTTTTTTATTTTGTGGTCACCCCGTTATTTAAAATATTATTTTTTTTTGTTTTTTTAACACTTTTGTTGCTGTCAAATATTTTCTGTTGTTGTTGTTGTTGTTGTGAGAAAAGTAATTACAAATCAATATTTTTTTTTTTTTTTTTTTTTTCAATATAATTTTGTTTATTTAAATTTTATTAATTAAATTAATAATTTTTTTAAAATAAAAACTAAAAACAAAAATAAAAAAAAAAAAATTATTTAAACACGTGTTTATTGTATATATATATATATATAGATATATATATAGACAATATACCTGCTCATCTTTTGATTATTAATATTTTCTTGCGTCTTTGATTTTTAATTTTTCGTCTTTGCTTTTTGTTACATTACTCATTGTATTAAATTATAGTTTTTATTTTATTATTATTATTTGACATATAATATTTAAAATAATATATTAGTATTTAAAATAATATGTGAAAATCAAAATGTTTAATTATGTGAAAAAAAAAAAAAACAAGAACAACAACATCAACACAACAACAAAAATCAGTGATATTGAAAATTCAAAATATTTTTAAAGTGCAGTTGGTCAGTGATTGATTTATATCTAAAAAAATATATACATATATATTTATAATATATATATATATATATATATTTATAATATATATATATATATATATCTATATATATATATTATATGTGTATGGCTGAATTTTAATAATAATTAAATTTAAAACATTAATCTTATTTGAATTAAAATAAAAAAAAAAAAAACATTAGTGAAAAGTTATTTTTTTTAAGTTACTATTTTTTTATTAATAGGTTTTTTTTTATTTTATTCTTGTATTATTTAGACATTTCTAAATATTAAAAAAAAAAAAAAAAAAAAATCATTTAGAAACTATTTGGGGCCGAACATATTTAATCGAAGAACGACTTTTTTTTTTTTTTTTTTTATTGAATTCAACAAAAAAAACAACATAAATTGGTAAGGGTCCGGCTTTGATTTTTCTATAAATATTATAATTTTTAGATTTTTATTTGAAAATTTATGTGTATAGGGTAGGTATATGAAATAAATATTAATTCTTACTAATTATAATTTTAAAATCGAAAGCAGAGAAAGCCGTTGTGTTATATGTTAGCTCTATATATGTATATATACTTATAATGTGATAAGTGAATGAATTTGCATTTATTTTTCATCAGATGTCCCAGCTAAATTTATTTTATATTATGTGGTACCTATATATAATATTTCGATATCAATTATGAATTATATTTTTTGTTTTTTTTTTTTTGTATATGATCTGACCATGGATTTGAATCGAAGATTTTTCGATTGAAAAGCCGCCACTACTAACTACTGAGCTATCCAGTCAGGTCTCTATACTATATATAAAATTACCTATATAGGTATTACATATTTAAAAATAAGCCCTAAATATTGAATCAATATATCTAAATCACTAATAAAAATTCTATATACAAGGTGCTTCGCCTATAACCTGTCATAAAACTAGGGGTTATTTTTTTTTAGTCCTTTCACCCTTCTTTACAGAGTATATCGATAGATCATTCATCAAGTCTATTTTTAAATTAGGCTTCAGTTTCTTTAATCGACGTTGATTACTCGACTGTAGGTAGCTATTCTATAAGATTATGAATACACAAATTTTTAGTTTTGTGTGCCATCTATTTATCTTACACAAAAGTTATTTATATGTAATTTATATTAAATCTTATCTTATAGGTATGTTATCAACAATTACGATATAATTATACAATTTTACGATATTTTTTTTCTAAATATCATCTAATCCCAGGGTTTGAATCCGAAACCTACCCCATTAAAGACGGCATCTTAAACCAATACGCCATTGGTCAGATTATTAAAAGCTTGACCAAAATTACTTTCTGCAAACTTTTGCAATCAGATTTGGTCTTAGAACGAGATTTTTTACACAAGCAAAATATTATTTATAGCGTTTTTTTTTTTTTTTTTCAAAATAACGGTGTAATTATCACAACGATTTTTTAAGCATTAATATTAGTGTCCTTTTTACCTTAGACTTTGAGCATAAAACAATTAATATAAGCTAAAAAAAAATTACGGAAATCATTTCACGCTGTGTATGTGTTTGTGTGTGTGTGGGTGGAAGGAATTATAATTTAATTGGAAGAATAATAAGTCTAATAATATGCGTTGCCATAAGTCTACGATCAACTGACAAATTTAAAATTGTTAACTTGTGTTTTTTTTTTTGTTTTGTAACATTCAGTTAAAAGAGTTAGATCATCCCAATTGTATAATAATATAGTATATGTATTTGATCTTTGCTTAATATTAGGGTGCGGTCTTGACTAAATATGGCTTGCACATTTAATATAAAATTCTGATATTTCGGATAAAAATTTTTCAAAAAATTTATTTTTTTAATGCACTTTTATAATCAAAAAGGCATTTAATATTTAGTATATATATAGATATATATAGTGTGATACTAATTTAGGAATTTTCTTTTTCTAATATATATATATATATATATATACATATATATAATAACATGTATGTAATATGTTTTAGAAGCATTACCTTTTTGTTTTATTGTTTAGAAAATGTGTAATAATGAAATATTTTTGTATTTTATTGTTTTTTTTTTTTTTTTTTTTTTTTTTTTTTGTTTTTGTTTTTTGATTTAGTGGTTTGTGTCACCCCGCTAAGAATACTAATGATGATTCAGAAATTTAGACATTAGTATTTAAATTAAATTATTACTAAGAAAAATTTAGTATTTAAAAAACTTTTTTTTTTTAATATATGAATGAAGCACATTATACATACATAATATATGTAATATTATAATAATATATAATTTATATACCTACAAACATCATATCAATTAAAAAAAAGTTTTTTAATTGTATGTTATGTGTACAAATATAGAAAGAAAATTGGAAAAAAAAAAAGCAACAAATTAATAATGAGCGAAAACTTTATAATAATAAATTAAAAAGTGGTTGTCATTATAAAAGAATAAATATCTATATATGTAGGTATGTAGAATAATTTTCATATATATACAAAGTAAAAAAAAAAAAAAATGAGTAAACATTAAAAAATGTTGTCATGTGTTTGTTGTGCTCAGCATAAATAATAAATAGGAATTTTGTTTTATTTAAAGTATCAATGAAAAAATTTTTTTTTTTCAAAAATAACAAAAAAAAAAAAAAAATTGCATACTTTAAACATATATAGAATATTTATAAATTTATATATTTATAATGTGACATGAATATATATATATATTTTTAATTGCAAATTTCAACTAAAATAATAGAACTAATTTTATCTATCTACTTATATATATAATTTCGTAAGCCAAAGAAAAATTCACAGAAATTATAATACTGTTATTTTCTTACGTGATCGGGGGGCTTCCTGGGGCCGGAAAAATTATTAAAAACCATGTTTGTTTTAAGGCCATTACAGTTTTTAAAATATTGTACGCATTCAGGCCCAATCTAATTTAAAATAGAAATTCGCAAAATGAATATAGGTACCTACCTCTAAATATATAACTATACTTAACACTAATTAATAATATAATTTAACCTATATATGTACGCATATATTATATACTTAAAGTAGTAATTATTTAATCTAATATATATTGTCTATTCTATCTTTTCATAAATTTTAAATATTTCAATTCAATATTAATTTTTGTTTATTAAAAAAAATTGTATCTGAATTTTTATGTACTTATAATAACTGTTTTATTAAAAATAAAGTTGCCCGATAACATACATTTCATTTTGGAAAAGAAAATTACGTTGAATGTATCATTTTTAATATTTTTTTTTGTTTTTTTAACTGTTCACTGTATAGGCCTTCTATATATGTCCATGTCGGAACAGGGGGGTGGGGGGAAATATTATATTCATATTATTAAAACTGATCAAATGAATTCCATATATAATTTAAACATTAGATAGGCACTACGCCTTATAACACATGTAAAAATGTCTTAGATTTTCAATAGAGACAATTCTATTTTTTGTTTATATTGTATAATAAATTTGTATTACAGTTATATGATTTTTGTTTTATATTGTTTATGTTAATGAAATTTTTTTATTAAAGATATATATAATTATTAATTATTGATTAAGCCATATTAATTTGAACCCAATTGAGAGAATAGTAGTTGGGTCGAGTCGAAAACAAGATAATAGTTTTTCACTTTCAATGGGATTCGAATCCGGACCTTTTCGTCATGAAAGATCGGCACTCTAACCACTTTTCCCACCCAGCAGGCGTTAAGGAATAAGGAATCCTTAAGGAATCGTTTTTATACGATACAACATAAATACATAAAACTATGGTCAATCTAATGTTACATTTTAGCGCTATATGAATTTTACAACAACAAACATTTTTACATTAGTTGACATTTTATTGACGTTTATTTATTTAAATTAACGTTATAAAATATTTTTGTTTACAACATTTTATGGGAATTTTTAAAAGTGAAGTGATATTTCTTTTTTTTTAATTGAAAATATAAATTGATTAATCGATAATTTGAATATTTTGACAAATATGTTATTTCTAGCTTTGACAAATATGTTATTTCTAGCTTATTTTGATAATTTTGGGGAGGGGGTCAGGAATAGTGTATAATTTTGTTTAATTTGTTTTAAAAAGTTTGAAAATATTGAAAATCAAATTTGCTTATGATACAATTTCTTAGTATTATGTCTTGTATAATATACAATTACTCTCTATTTATAATAGAATATATAAATACCTGGTATTAATCCTTTATATATATATAAAAAAAGCCGCAGTATTTAATATACTTGTATTTTAATAAATTAATTTTGTAAGGAAGATAGATTTTCAAATAAGCTAGAAATAACATATATGCTAATAATTAATATATATATATAGATAATTTAATTATAAATTGAGATTTTATTAACTTTTCAATCAACTTTTGGAATTGAATTTATTTTTATAATATTTACAGTATTATATTAAAATAAAAAAATACTTGATAAAAATTTTAATATTTACCGTAAAAATTTTACTGAAAAAATAACAAGTATAAATACATTTTATATAAATAATTTCAAATTGAAGAACGGTGAGTACTCACCACATTATTTTGATTACATTAAGATATGAAAAATATTTACTGGGAAAACATTTGCTTTGGAAATGTATTAACTATAAAAAAAAAAAATTGAAAGTCTTTGTTATGTTTATATAATTTACTTTATATAGTCTATATATGAGTATTAAACTGAATACTATCAGTTTTTATTTGTTAAATTTAATTTTTCTTAGTTAAAATAAAATTTTCCTTGGAAACAATGTTTTTTTTTTGTTTATAAATATTTAAATCATAGTCTTTTTTGTATTTACATTATTTTTATACATTTTTAATTTTTTTTTTTTTTTTTTTTTTTTTTATATTTTGTTATTAATGTGTAAACATTTTTTTACTAGATATATGTTAGATATATAAATAGGTATATTATATATAAATTATGTTTATATAAAATTATAATATTAAAGTATATAAAAAAAAAAAAAAAAAAGAAAATATAATATTGAATCTTGGACTTTTTTTTTTTTTAATAATAATAAAATTTTTTTATCTTAACAATTCTACTATTATTTAAATTAGAATTTAATTTTAACTTGACACATTTTTTTTTAAACAAACATTTCAAAAAAAAAAAAAAAAAAAAATATTAACTAATTGCAAAATTAATGAAAACTAATTTTTAATTAACAAAAAAAAAAAAAATGATTAATAAATTTTATGAAATATATTAACTAATATAATAACTTAATGTTAATTAAAGGCTGCTATTTAATGGGTCAGTATTTTTATATATTTTTGGTCAGTATTTTAAATAAATGGTCAGTATTTAAAATAACATGTCAGTAGGTAAAATAAATGATCAGTATGTCGCCGGCTAATATAAAAACGATCAGTATTTTAATTAAAATGTTGGTAGATAAAATAAATGGTCAGTATTTTAAATAAATTATCAGTAATTAAAATTAAATATCAGTATATAATAAAAAAATGATCAGTTTTTATATTTCATTAATTAAAATATGAATTATGAAAAAAAACCCAAAAAAAAGAGTATTACGTTTGTAATTTTTATATTTTTATCATGAAAAGCCGACTTATTACGTTAAGGTCTTAATTGAAAAACCCAAAAATATCCTTTTACCTTAAGGTTTTAATTGGAAAACCCAAACATTTTTTGTCATTAAAAAAAAAAATAATTTACTTACCAATAAATAAAACTATCCTGACCAAATATACAAAATTTTACTGACCGTTAATTATCTATACTGACCAAAATATTATTTTATACTGATAATTTATTTAAAAAAAAATACTGACCGTTTATTTAAAAAAATACTGACCAAATATATAGAAGTCTTATTTAAATAGGATAATATTAAAAATTAATCACGACTAGTTTTGGTAACTTTTTTTTTCAGTTTATCTGATTCAAGTTTAATTTGTCGTATATTCAAATGTAACAAGGTAACGGTTACGTATCTTACTTAGTATAAATTGCGGTTTAACTATACATATTATGCTCGTAATAACATATTTATTTATCAATTACATCAGCTTAAAAATTACAATCAATATCTAAATAACTTCTATATTTTAAAATTATTATTTTTTTTTTGTGTTTTAACGCGTTAACTGTTCATCTATTAGCCTAATAAGGCTGTGTATAACATTTAGCTACATATTATTAGAATATTGATCCTAATGAATTCCACATATAATTTAAACATGCGATAGTTCTAGTTCTTATAACATGTACTTAGACACGTCTTAAATTTTCAAGTGATACAATTCTAGTTTTAGTTTATGTTGTAATGTTTTGTATTTAAAATATAGTGTATTTCTATATCTGTGAGTTTATATTATTCAATTAAATTATTTGTTTATATTTTTGCATTTGTTTTATATTGTTATATTAATGTATTTTTTTATTAAAAATGTATAGTTATTAATTATTAATTTGAAGCCATTAATTTGAACCCAATTGGGGATTGGTGGTAGGTAAGTCGAATAGAAAATCAGATAAAAGTTTTATTTTTCACACTTTTACTGGGATTTGAACTCGGACCTTTCGAATGAAATCA
Source organism: Dolichopus griseipennis (assembly GCA_963082915.1). NCBI lineage: Eukaryota > Metazoa > Arthropoda > Insecta > Diptera > Dolichopodidae > Dolichopus > Dolichopus griseipennis. The sequence goes on along the minus strand of CAUJBZ010000612.1, from coordinate 10,347 downwards.
CTGTGCCCACCCAGCCGCTTTAAGTTTTCTCTTGATTGGTTAATCGGAAAATATTTTTATCTTTATTATAAATGTAATATAATATATGTAAAAAAATATACCTACTGTCTTTTTATTACCTTTATGGCGATAAGATTTGTAATTACTAATTACTATTAAGCTAAAAATTATATCTTCCAAAACTTCTAACTTTACTTGTTAACATATACTTATATTAATTTATAAATTTTAAATAATATCGAAAATAGTGAGTTTTAAAATTAGGAGAATCGTCAGGGGAGTCAAATTATTTTGATATTCTTTCAGGAATGTCTGGCCTGGGAAACTTTAGAGGGGAAGAGAAAGGCATAAACTTTGCGAAAATGTTTAGGGTGTTACTTAACCTGCTAATGGCATGTTCTAATGGAAACTCATAACAGTCCAATTTTGTAATTCTAAAAGCAGCTAGCCAAGCAAGACACTAAATGACTTTAATATCGTATAAAATAAATATTATATAAATGATCATATTTAAAACAAACTACAACAAGAGAAGGCAAACTCCATCTAAAAAACTTCCCAATAAAACCATAGGCTAATTTAAATATGAGTATTTTAGAAAAACTTCTTGGTGTGGGTCTTCGTTTAGGAACTGTAAGGGGTAAGAAAATTAAAATTTCCAATTTCCAAACTGTAAATATTTTTTTAAGTTGTAATATGTAAAAAAAAAAAATAGAGTTTTCTTAAAATTGAAGAAAGTGCCTCCTGATTTTTTACACTTTTTCTTATTTAAAATTTTATATGAAAAGTTCTAAAAAATTATTATGTCCTTTTTTGTTTATTTTTTGTGTAATACTTTTTACCCAAAACTTGTTCAATTTTGGAAAATAAAAATAAATAAACAATGAATTCAAAAATTATTAAAGACTTAAGAATCTCTCACCGTTAATCTTTATTATCAGAACGAAAATATTTTAAATTAAGCGACAACAAAAATATAGCAACTTTTTTCCTTTTCTTTGTAATGTTCTATGCGACACTTTTTGTTAAACTACGCGATGTATTTTATTTTTATTTTGTCTCTTAGTACATTTATTTTCAAAATGATTTTAAAGTAATCCCCAGTTGAATAAATTATAAATCGGATTTATTGAAATTTTCAGAAAAAAAAAAACAATATTTTTGTGTAGGAACTGCTGCGTTTCGGAAGCTCCCTCTTCTTTCACGGTAAAAGTGCCCGTGGACCCAAAAAAGAGCGCAAGAGTGGTCGCAAAGTCCGCGGCAGGTAAACAAAATATGGAATAATATTTAAAACTAGTTGACAATATTCAGATTTCACTGTTGGTTACAAAATCAAGGTTTTATACCTTTCTATTATGGAATATCCATAAACATATTCTGGAAAAAGGGACAACACTGATTTTCAATTTAACTTTCCTAATTTCTTTTTCCAGTATAATAGTTTTTGAATTAGAATTAAAGCCTATATATAGGCGTGACATCCAATTATAATGAGAAATAATACACAATCCAAAATTCGGTAATAATTTTAAGAGAATAATTTTAAAACTAAAACTTGTAAAATGCATAACTCTAATAAAATATTAGATAAAAAAAAATTGCTTATACCACACATTATATAATACATATTACATATGTATTATATACTAGACTGTGACATTTTTTTGATAAGTTGTATATTCGCGTTGGTCTATTAACAAAGGTGAGGAATTAGAATTAAGGTTTTTGGAAATTTTTTCTGTATTGAAAGTTCTTTTAACTAAAAAAACTCTATATATTAAGGTTGTTCACAATTAGTTGTACTTTGACGGTGTAATCTTGTAGAAGGTGTAGAAATGTATACTTACCCTTGTAGATTTTTAATATGAATAAAAACTTACAATATGTGTAAAATTCTACAATACCTAAAATCTATTACATTTTTATACCCGTATGACTTATAGTTCAAAAGGGTATACTAAATTTTAAATTATGATTGTTACGGAGAAGAAGGGGGCATAGATGTAGACTCAAAGGTATGGATCGGATCAGAATCAAAAAGTAAATCGATTTAGCACAGTATACCCGTCCGCCCTCACGATAACTCAAAAAATTGAGTAGCTAGGATTTTGAAATTTTCACAATGCAATATCGTCATCGCTATTGAAATCCAGCCATTTTGGTCCACGGGTTCGAGTACCTGAGATAGAACTTCTTTTTTTTAATATGAGCATTACTGTATACCTTTTGAATCTGTGTGTCTGAAATTTTGCCAAAAATTGTTTAGTTTTATGGCCAAAGTCTCTGCAAAATTTGATTATTCTACTGTAAAGGGTTCGAGTAGGTGCCATACAACTCCTTCTTTTATATGAGCGTTACTCTACACTTAATAAAGCTGTGTATTTTGCCAAAAATAATTAACCGGATAATATAATGTTTATATTACGGTCATACGGGTATCCCAGAGTCGACACATTCTACTCTACCACACTCTTCCTATAGTTTGTAGTGTACTTGTCATTGTAGTTTTTGCTTTTGACGTTAGATGTGTGTTGTAAGAAGGTATATTTAAAATTTAAACTACAAATTGTATTTTTTAAGTTAAAAAATGAAGAATAATGCTAATTCACAGGTAAATATATAATACATATATTATATATATATAGTAAACGACCTTTGAAAGATGTTTCAGATTTTGAAAGTTCAGATAAACTAAGACGCAGTATAAGTGCTCCATAGATTTAACAATTTACATAGAACGTATCCTTTATATACTTTTTCCAGAATATATATTTTGCTTGTGTATAAACCAGATTTCGTAATCAACTCAAAAATCTGTCCTAATCCGGAATCCAAATTATATGTTAAAATACATATTATTTCAGCGGTCCCACGGGACTTTTGACTCACTTCAAAAAGACAAAACTTTTGAACTTTGTCTTTTATTTTGAGACTTTTGTGTTACAGGGATTTTTCTTGATTTTTTATGTCAATAGATATTTGTAATCAAATCTCTCTACCACCTTTAATTTAATCCATAGTTTCGGCGTTGATGGTTAAATATCTGAAAATCATCTACACATTCCCTATATTGGAGCTTAAATCAATAATACCTTCCTTCAAGAAATTCCAAACGTAAAATTGTGAAAGCAGTCTCTAATTTTACATTGTAGGACTTAGGATAAGACAAAAGAGTATAATAAATTTGCCATTACGTTTGTGACGTAGAGAAGAAAGGGGGTGAATATAGACCCAAAGGTATCGCGGATCAAAATCGAAAAGTAAATCGATCTAGCTATGAATGTCTATTTGTCCGTTCGCCCAATAACAAAAACAAAAGGACCTAGGATTTTAAACTTTGTCAAAAGAAGTTAAGTTTTGTGGCCAAAGTTTGTACAAAATTTGGTTGGCCTACTGCAGTGTGTTCGAGTAGCTGTCATACAACTTCTTCTTTTATATGAGCATTACTCTATACCTAAGGAAGTTGGGTGTTTGAAATTTTTTCAATAATAGTTAACTTTAATGGCCAACGTTCGAAAAACTGCTTTTTAAATTATATTTTCTTTTGTTCATAACTAAAAACCTAATAAGTTGTGTATTTAAAATTTTGCCAAAAGTATAATTAACCAAATGATATAAAGTCGGTATTACGGTCATAGAGGTATCCCAGAGTTGACACAGTTTACTCTTCTCCTTCTTCACTCTTCCTCGTTTTATTTAAAATCTTTTCTAAAGTTTTGACAAATAAAAATATAAAAGTTAAATGTTTATGACATCATTATATACTATTAATATTTAAAAAAATTTAAAACAAGATATTATTTATTTTGAATATATTTTCTTAAATGAGCAACTAAAGTATAGAAATTTGATAAATAAAAAGGAATTTTACAATAATTGCATTGTTTATTTTACATAATATGTATATTATATTGATTAATTTGAAGTTCATAACAGTAGGGTGTCAATCAATTAAAAGTGATTTAAAATGTGTCTTATTGCATAAATTTATGTGTATGTCATTTATTTATAACAGCTTAAAAATTAACCCACTTGAAATAATGCATTTTAAGATGAAAATATATTAAAACTATCATAAATGTGTATTAGAGTGTGAAAATTAATTATAGATTTATTTTTAGCAATGATTCAATTTAGTTTTTGGGAAATTCATCAAAAATATATTTTATACTCATTGTAAAGCTTCATTTTCAATGAAAAAAAGAGTTGAAAGATTTGATTTTCAAAATTTCTTGTCATGTTTCTCAATAAGTTGGTGAAAACCTTGTTGATAATTTCCATTAATACTGGCTCCTTTTTTGATATAATTATATTCTTTCAAATAAGAATCCAATTTTAAAGGTTATTGATAATAACCTATGCATCATATAATGAAAAACAGCTAATTTATGTGGAATTGGCGTGTAGGAATCACTGGTAATATATCTAAACTTAGATGTGTAGTTTACTCTTTTCAACATTTAATCCAAAAAAAAGGGATTTTACAATTCTGTTAAATTGCATATATGAACTTTTTTGAAAAATTACGACTAACTTAATACATTTAAAATATTGTCTATTTAATGTCTTTTAATTACGTCCAAAATAGTCTACGTAACAAATTCAAATTCGCGATAGTATAGGTTTTAATGCTTTAAACTCATTTCAAATTCAGAATAAAACAGTTCCGCCCTATATGGATTTAATGGACTGCCCATACTTACACCATTTGTGACTTTATAGTATTTATGTCTAAATTAAAAAAAAAATTTCACTTATACACGTTGTGCTATATGAATGTTCTTTTTTATAATTCGGTACCCTGTGCTTAGTTTTAAGCGCTTATCTATTGATGTAATAATATCCACATCAAATGAAACTATAACCTCATCTGAATGACGTACAAATTTTTGACGTACATTATACTTTTAATATTAGGTATGCTTAGTAATCATTTGACAACCATTTTGAGAGTTTATATAATGGGGCACAGACATTTGAAAATATTAATCTTATCTTATTACCTGATTAGGTTTCGTAAGACATTCGACATTTTTTAAAGACCATTTAAAGACGCTTCCCAAAACCAACAACAACTTTATCAATTGAACTATTCACAGACTTTTCCATTAAATCAATTGGATTTTTGGATTCCAACTTATAAGAATAATTTTTAATCAAATCTGACATTCTATTATCATAGTTAAAATTATTTAAAACCACCAAAGAGTTATTTTTGTCAGCTTTAATATAATATACATCATTTTCCTTTAGACACACTCTGCATGCTGGTTTTGTTGTTATTATTAGTAATAAACTCAATTGCATTCTAAATCCAAAAGTAAAGAAAATAAGCATATTTATATTTAATCTCCCAATTCAACCACTATTGTTTGGCTAAATTCAACTCCCTTATCACTTCTAGAAATTCCCGCATTCATTTTTATATAAATGAAATTTGGAAAAACTAGTAAATTTTTTACATATCTTTAAAATAAACAATATTCACTTCAAACATTTGACATCTTCTTTCTTAGTCTAGAAAATTTGTTCAATTTTGACTAGGTTCTAATTTTAAAAAGAATAGCTAAACTAAGGCGCGCTTATTGAATGTTAAAGAATGTCAGAAGCTGTTTTATGCCTTATGCATCCTAAAAATTGAAATTTGTTCTACATCAAAAAAACTGATTAATTTCAGTACAAATGACGATTTTAAAAGAGTCTTAATTACTTCTTCTTAAAAAATAGTTTAGTATAATACCAGTTCTTTTTTCCTAAATTTTTTTTTTTTTTGATATTCAAAAAATTAGCACCCTCTTTTACCAAAAAATAAACTTAAGTACCATCTTTCCGTTGAATTAAAAAAAAAAAAAATTATAATTGATTCCTACCGTTTTGTTGTGCTAACTGTTCAACTTTTAGATTAATAAGCACGTCTATACTATTGGTAAATGTTCAAACAGGGGGGGGGGGGGGGGGAATGAATTCCACACTTAATTTAAACTTAAGATAATAATAGGCCATATAACATGTAGAAACATTTTCGATTTGCAATAGATACAATATTCTATTTTTTTTTTTTTTTTATATATTATTAAATTTTATATTGTTTATTTTTGAATTATAATTTACTCCTGTAATTCTGCTATTCAATTAAACCAATTTATTTAAATATAATAATAATTGTATTTTTTTTTTTTTAAAGATATGGTGTTATTAATTGATGCAGGGTTAGAACTCCCAGGGTCATAAGTCCCTTAGGGATTAATCAAAGTTGACACTTTTTCCAGACTATTTATAAATTCATGTATGCGAACACTTTGGTTACAAAATCAGAATTACCCTTTTTTTCAAAATAGCCTTTCAAAATGTTGTTTAAATGTAAAATTTTGGGTTGTTTTCTTAATTTTAGAAAAGGGAATACTCTGATTTCGAATCCAATCCCAAAATGTGTACCGGTCACTGATATTATATAATTAAAATTAATATTTATACCCGTATGACTATATAGTCAAAGGGTATAATAAATTTGCCATTACGTTTGTGACGCAGAGAAGGAGGGGGGGTAGATATAGACTCAAGTGTATGGATCGGATCAGAATCGAAAGAAAAATCGATTTAGCTACGTATGTCCGTCCGTCCGTCCGTCCGTCCGTCCGTCCGTCCGTCCGTCTGTCCGTCCGTCCGCACGATAACTCAAAAACTAAAGGAGCTAGGATCTTGAAATTTTCGCAAATTCGGTTTTTTGCAATAGTCGTCATCGCTATTTAAATCCAGCCATTTTGGTCCATGGGTTCGAGTGGCTGCCATACAACTTCTTTTTTTATATGAGTATTTCTCTATACCTATTAAAGCTGGGTGTCTGAAATTTTGCCAAAAATAGTTTAGTTTAATGGCCAAAGTTACTGCAAAATTTGGTTGGTCTACTGCAAAGGGTTCGAGTAGCTGCCATACAACTCCTTCTTTTATATGAGCATTATATTTCACCTAATAAAGCTGGTATGTTTGAAATTTTGCCAAAAGTAATTAATGTTTGTAATAATAATGATATAATGTTTATATAACGGTCATACGGGTATCCCAGAGTTGACACAGTCTACTCTACTACACTCTTCCTCGTTTTTTTTTAATATTACTAATAATTTTTAATCTGAGAACTTTATAAGTTATATGACCACGCTGAATCAAAACTCTTAGGGTTATAAGTCCCTTAGGGAGTTAAGGCTCACTGCTATGAGTCGTCATAAGTCCCTTAGGGAACTTCACTTTTAGTGGGATTCGATACACTGGGTCTTTTAAATGAAAGGTGTAGGAATTCTAACCAATGTGCCATCCAGCCGATAAACTAACTGTTAAATGAGCGTAGAAATACATTTTATTTAATTTGTTGATGCATTTAAAATAATAAGATCTAAAATAGGAACTCACACCTGTTCAATAAATCGGGGGTCAGAGTTCTTAATTTGTTTTAAGGACGAAATTTCTTAATTGGAAATAAAATTTATATAAAACAAAATACTCATAATATTTTATGTTAAGTCTATAGTTTAGACACAATACAATACAATACAATTTTATTTTTTTTTTGATTTTTTATTTAATTTTTAGTTTTAGTTAAAGATATTCAATGTTTTAATTTATATTTTTAGATGTTTTTAATATATTACATATTATTATAAATGTATGAATGTATGTTTATATTACTTTAATGTAGTGAAGGTCATGTTTATTATTGCTTGTGTGTTGTTTTTATAATGTGTATCTTTTAAAAATAATTTTGTATTTTTTTTTTTTTATTTTTTTTTTTTTTTTGGTTATTTTTAAATTTGTTTCCATGATTCTGTTCCGGATCTTTAGATGTTATTATTTAAAATATACCCGGGAAAAACTTGAAAAGTTTTTATTTAGCCAAACATTTTTAACATATGTTTAATTTTTTTGTTGTTAATTACTTTTTTTTTTTATTGTTTATTTTTATTTTTTTTTCTCATTTAACTTTTTAAGCGCAATATTCATATATGAAAGTATCATTTTCTTTTATGCCCTAAAATAAAGAAATCTTTTAAAATATTGAAAATTAAAAAAAAAAAATTATTTATGTAAAATATCTATTACATATATACATATATATTAACTATTTATATAAAATAGAGTTGGCGGATAACATACAAAAGTTTAATTAACATACATTTCATTTTTAAAAGCAAATTACGCTGAATGTTTATTTTTTTTTTTTTACACGCTAACTAAACGCTAGGAACGGATTCCTGTATACATATATGTAGGTTTATTTTGAAAGGGGAGGAAAATAGGATATTAAAGGGGAATTAGGTGGTAGGTTGGAAATGAATCTAAAAAGATTCGTTTTGAATTTTTGCAAGTTGTAGTATGGAACGTTATTAACAGAGGGGAACACATTAGATGGAAGCATGTTCCACATCTTAGCAGTCCTCACAACAAATGAGTTTCCATAACCAGTTTTGAATCATCTTGGGATTTCCACAGTGTAGAAATGAGCACTTACTGCTCCTCTGGTGTGACGTTGGAATTGTTTAAGAGGAGGCATAATTGATTTTAGTTCAATAGAGCAAGTGTCATTACCTACAAGATATCTATAAAACAGAGAAATCGCTCCAATATTTCGACGAGAGTTAAGTGGAGTAAGTGTTACTTGCTCGACAGGGTCGCCTATAAGGCGTAAGGCGCGATTTTGGATTTTGTCGAGGTAACTCAAGGAAGTTTGGGATGCGCCAGCCCAAATGTGAGAGTTATACTCCATTTTAGGTCGAATATAGGCTTTATAGATATTGGACAGATCCTTAGGAGAGAAATATGTTTTGCAACGAGACAGAAAACCCAAGCACTTGGCAGCATTCTTAGCTATATCAAAAATATGCTCATTCCACTAGTTTATTTTTTACTTTATTTTTTTTACTGACACCCTCTACGTGGTAACTGCGTTTAACAGGTTTAAATATTTTATTCATATTATTAGAATTGATCAAATGAATTCCACATACAATTTACACGTGAGATAGATATTATTTTACTTGTATTTGAGTTATATACGGTATTCTATATCTGTGATTTATATTATTCAATTAAATTATTTGTTTATATTGTTATATAATGTATTTTTTATTAAAGATATATACATTTGGATTAAGCCATTAATTTGAACCCAATAGCGAATGATTGCTGAGTTGAAAACTGAGATAAAAGGTTTTTTTTCACTTTTTCTGGGATTCGAGTCCGAGCCTTTCGCATGAAAAGTCAGCACTCTAACTACTGTGCATCCAGCCGATAATTATTTGATTATAATTAGTTGTGGTGTAATTACATGATGATTTGATAATAGTTATTTGTGATGTGTATTATATATTCCCCCATACCATTTTTGTTAATACAAAATAAAAAAAAAAATATAAAAAACGTGTATACATAATTCTGTTTATATTATTTAGTTAATGTAATGTTATTATACCTGTATGAAAATTCGCCATTACGTTGTGTATGCTATAAGGGAAAGAAGGAGAGGGACAAATGTAAATTCAAGAATATGGGTCGGATCTTAATCAAAAATTAAATCGATTTAGTTATTTGTGTCCCTGCGTTCGTAGAATAACTCAAAAGCAATTCTGAAAATCCATATATAGCCAGTTTACTCAACGGATTTAAGTAGCTGTCATACAACTTCTTTTTGATATATATTTTTATATATACAAAATATATAGTTGATCCCAGTACAAGAGGTTCAGATAGCTATAATATACAACTAATATATTCTTTTATATACATACCTATATATATACATAACCATAGGAAATTTTGCCAAAATTATTTTACCGGATGATTATAGAGCTAATAGTTCTTTATGTGGTTATCCTACATTTGACATTCATTCATATATTTTCTGGATAAATTTAGTTAATTTTATGGAAGAATTTTTTTCTGTAGTCGCACCCATTATACGGAATTACAGGTCCCCACGTGCGGAAAAGTTCTTCATTTAAGTTTTTATAAAATAGTCTATAGTTATATCAAGTATATTGGTAATTTGAAAAAAAACCCCCAATCGATAGCTGTTTGTATAAGCTTTTTAGCTTTTTTTTTAGTATATTTACTATAGAAGAACAGGTTATAAGTTCGTCGATAAAAAAAAAAATAGAATTTGTTCCGTCCTAATAAAAGTTGTTCCATTTTGTCGGAAGCGTGTAAATCAGAAACTTTTTTTGTGTGATCGAGTGTGTGTATGCATGTGAGTCTGTGAATTACTTACTAGTTGTTAAGTTCGTAGATGGGCTAAATGGTGGGACCATGGAATCGAGATAAAATTTCCGAGAATTCACGTGTTCTAACCCGTTAAAA
>CAUJBZ010000610.1:27037-93210 GCA_963082915.1 Dolichopus griseipennis | reverse complement strand
GCGGACTTTCAAAAAATTTTGTGTTTTCGATTTGTGTCCAATTTTACAGGTTGATTTTGTAGTCTAAAAGAGAGGCTGCAAAAAGTTTTAGTTAAGTTCGATTAACCCATTTTCCACGACGATGATATGAAGTTTTCTATATATTTTATTTTCTTATACGATTAAAAGTATTTTATTGAAAATTTTGTACCAGCATTTTAATTAAAACCCACAGGGTTAATTTGGTTTTGACCTGTTTGTGCGTTTTGAACAAAGATTATTGAATCTTCAAATGAAAACTAAAAATCAAAAAATTCAATTTGTTATATATAATGCTTAAATACATAGTATTTTAAAACAGTTTTTCCAAAAAATAAGCCTACATTTCTCTCATAAAATCATAAAAAAACGAGGAAGAGCGTATTACAACTTTCAGGTGAGTACTAAACAAAATATAAGTTGAAAAGCGAATTTTTAAACCTTTTCTAAACCATCGACTATATTTTATTCAAGCGTTGGCAATTCAAGAAAATCCCCTTTTGACCTATAGTCATTTTAATTCAGTTAACATTGTTCACCGGAAACCTACCATCCTCAACTATATCGTCAAGGAGCACCAAATTGTCAAGAAGCAGCATGTATAGAAAAATTAGAGATAATCGTTCAAATTGTTTTGCAAACTGTTTTTTAAAGTTTTTGTTTCGCAATCGATTAAAAGAACTCGACAAACCTTTTTTTTAAGTATTCCCCTAATTCAAAGAAGTTGTACCTACTTTCAAAATTTTGACGTAATTTACTTACAAATTTTTTTTTGAACAATCGTCGGCAGGGGTTAACAACTTTCAAGTCTGTTAGTAAATTGAACTTCATTTTCAAAGAAGAACACATATACGAAATTTGAAGTTAATCTGTTAAATCATTTCTAATATATAGCAAAGCAACGAAAAAACCTATAAAAAGCTGTTGGGCCACGATTGGTTAACGGAACTCCACAAATATTTTTTTGTGGCATTTATAGGCAAAGTAGTATCTCAAAAAATTGGCTGAAACTTGCTTTTTTACAATTTTCAAGCTTCCGGGCAACGCCGGGTAAATCTGCTAGTCTAATATATAAAGAAGAAAATTTGTTTGTTTATTTGTTTGTTTGTTTGTCCAGGATTCACGTGAAAACCACTGGTCCGATTGACACCAAATTTTAGAGGAATAATTTTGGGAGTCCGGGGGGTGACATAGGCTATGTCGCATTTTTATAAGTCAGCAGGTTGCGGCTCCAGAGCCGTTTTAAGCTTTTTCGTTTTTTTGATGTCGAGTCGAAACGGTTTGACCGATTCACTTGAAATTTTGCACGAATGTTCTTCTTATTACACGGAATTAATGGTATAAAACTGGTTGGAATAAATTAACCCCTTTCGGCCCGGCGGGCTTCCAAAAAATTTTGTGTTTCCGATACAAGGTGGTTTCGCAGTCGAAAATAAAGTCTGGGACAAATTTTTGTTGAGTTCGGTTAACCCGTTTGGGCACGAGAGTGCAAAGAAGCTTTTTCAATGTTTTTGATGTCGAGTCAAAACTGTTTGACCGATTGACTTGAAATTTTGCATAAATGTTCCTCTTAGCAACCGCATTTAGTTGTATAAATTCGGTTGGAATAAATTAACCCATTTCGGCCTGGCGGCCTTTAAAAAAATTTTGTGTTTTCGATTTGTGTCCAATTTTACAGGTTGATTTTGTAGTCTAAAAGAGAGGCTGCAAAAAGTTTTAGTTAAGTTCGATTAACCCATTTTTCACGACGATGGAAAATGGGTTAATCGAACTTAACCCATATATATTTTATATATATTTTATTTCCATATATATATGTTTTCTATATATTTTATTTTCTTATACGATTAAAAGTATTTTATTGAAAATTTTGTACCAGCATTTTAATTAAAACCCACAGGGTTAATTTGGTTTTGACCTGTTTGTGCGTTTTGAACAAAGATTCAATGAAATTTTCAGTTTTCTTCAAATGAAATCTAAAAATCAAAAAATTCAATTTGTTATATATAATGCTTAAATACATAGTATTTTAAAACAGTTTTTCCAAAAAATAAGCCTACATTTCTCTCATCAAATCATAAAAAAACGAGGAAGAGCGTATTACAACTTTCAGGTGAGTACTAAACAAAATATAAGTTGAAAAGCGAATTTTTAAACCTTTTCTAAACCATCGACTATATTTTATTCAAGCGTTGGCAATTCAAGAAAATCCCCTTTTGACCTATAGTCATTTTAATTCAGTTAACATTGTTCACCGGAAACCTACCATCCTCAACTATATCGTCAAGGAGCACCAAATTGTCAAGAAGCAGCATGTATAGAAAAATTAGAGATAATCGTTCAAATTGATTTGCAAACTGTTTTTTAAAGTTTTTGTTTCGCAATCGATTAAAAGAACTCGACAAACCTTTTTTTAAGTATTCCCCTAATTCAAAGAAGTTGTACCTACTTTCAAAAATTGGACGTAATTTACTTACAAATTTTTTTTTGAACAATCATCGGCAGGAGTTAACAACTTTCAAGTCTGTTAGTAAATTGAACTTCATTTTCAAAGAAGAACACATATACGAAATTTGAAGTTAATCTGTTAAATCATTTCTAATATATAGCAAAGCAACGAAAAAACCTATAAAAAGCTGTTGGGCCACGATGGGTTAACGGAACTCCACAAATATTTTGTTGTGGCATTTATAGGCAAAGTAGTATCTCAAAAAATTAGCTGAAACTTGCTTTTTTACAATTTTCAAGCTTCCGGGCAACGCCGGGTAAATCTTCTAGTGCTCATATAAAAGAAGGAGTTGTATGGCAGCTACTCGAACCCTTTGCAGTAGAACAACCAAATTTTGCAGTAACTTTGGCCATTACACTAAACTATTTTTGGCAAAATTTCAGACACCCAGCTTCATTTAGTGTAGTGTAATCCTCATATAAAAGAAGGAGTTGTATGGCAGCTACTGGAACCCTCTGCAGTAGACCAACCAAATTTTGCAGTAACTTTGGCCATTATACTAAACTACTTTTGGCAAAATTTCAGACACGCAGCTTCCATAGGTATAGAGTAATGCTCATATAAAATTTGAAGTTGTATGGCAGGTACTCGAACCCGTGGACCAAAATGGCTGAATTTAAAACTCGATTCCGTTTTTTGCATAAAAACGAATTTATGAAAATTTCATAATCCTAGCTCCTTTACTTTTTGAGTTATCGTGATGACGGACGGACGGACGGACGGACGGACGGACGGACGGACAGACGGACGGACGGACGGACGGACGGACGGACAGACGGACGGACGGACGGACGGACGGACATACATAGCTAAATCGATTTATTTTTCGATTCTGATCCGATCCATACACTTGAGTCTATATCTACCCCCCCTCCTTCTCTGCGTCACAAACGTAATGGCAAATTTATTATACCCTTGGACTATATAGTCATACGGGTATAAAGAGGGAAGGTGATACTAGATCGAAAGATAAAAATTAAAAATGGCATCTTTGGAAGAAATAAGGGATCAAGTAATCAACTTAACCGGTGCAGTTAATGCCCAAATTAATCAATTTAAAAGCTTAGAAAACTATATAAGCGTTTTGGAAGCTCATCTAGACCAGGTAGCAGCTCTATCAAGTTCAAATAGCTTATTAAAAGCTCCACAAAATGAAGCCGAATTGAAAGAACTAAGCAAGTTACCCGATTGCGTCAAGGAACTTCCAATATTTGATGGCAGTCCAGTTCAGTATATATCATGGATTCAGCAGGTTGAGAAAATTCTCAAAGATTACGAAATTATTAAAAATAAACCAATGTATAGAGCAATTCTATAAACTATCAGAAGTAAAATAAGAGGAAATGCAGATGCTGCTCTAATTTCTTACAATATATTTTATGATAGCTGGATAGAAATTAAAGAATGTCTTTCTCCACACTCCTCAGACAAGCGCGACATAAGAACATTGGAACATCAGCTCAGCTCTTTTACACAAGGAAGAAGTAACATTGATGAATACTACGCGAGGGTAAATCACCAATTCAGCTTAATAATAAATAAAATCAAAACAGAAAATCACTCGCAGGAAACTGTCAAAGCATTAATTGAATCACACCGAAATAGAACGTTGGACATTTTTATCAGAGGATTGAATGGAGAACTTTCAAAATTCCTGTTACTTAAGAAACCAGCCACCCTTCCAGAAGCCTACTCTATTTGCATGGAATTACAAAACTTTAACTATACGAGTTACCCAACAATTCACAACAAACAAGTACCAAACCAAATTATAGTACCAACTAATAAATTATCAAAATCAAACCATCAACCAACCTATAGAGATAGCCACCCAAATAGACCTGCTTATAACCCTCTAACAACACAGCAGAGAAACATGGCGTACAACATTCAACATTAAAAATTCGCTTACCCTCCACCAAGACCTCCAAAACCTTTGGAAAAAATGGACGTAGTCGAATCAACACAAACACGACAAGTTGATTATATGAATAGACCCGCAAACAACTATAACCAGGCATACAAAAGATCACCAAGCATAAATAACTTACCAGGGAATAAACGCCAAAGGCTCTACAATCTGGAAACATTTGAAGAAGATGAATATATTGAGTCTTTGACAGAAGAATACAACTCTGATTATACAGGTCCAGATGAACATCAAGAAGAAGAAGAAGTACAAGAGGTAAATTTTATAACGGATGCCTCTCTAACGTACCATACTTAGAGTATGTAACACGAGAAAAGAATGTTTTAAAATTTTTAATCGATATAGGGGCCAACAAAAATTTTATAGAACCAGCATTGGCTCCAAATGCAAAACCAACAGTCCGGCCATTTAAAATCAGTTCAGCTGGAGGTGACATATAAATAAATAAAAAAATAACTGGAAAATTTTTCGAAAATTTGGGAAACCATACAGTCACTGACTTTTTCGTTCTTCCAGGACTAAAAAGTTTCGATGGCATAATAGGTGACGATACACTTAAAGAAGTGAGAGCAGTAATAGATAGGAAAAATAATATTCTACACATACATCCCAATATTAAAATTGAACTTAAAGAAAAACTATCAGCTGAAGTAAATAATATTGAAATAAGAACTCCACATTTATCCAAAGAAATTCAAAAAAGGTTAAAAGAAATAGTAAACAAATATAAAAACGTTTTTGGACCCATAAATGATAAAGAAATTATTGATACCCAAGTAAAGGCGAAGATCAAAACTACTACAGAAGATCATATTTACAGCAAATCATATCCTTATCCAGCTAATATGAGAAAAGAAGTAGAAGATCAAGTTCAAAAATTATTGGAGGATGGAATCATCAGGCCATCTAAAAGTGCGTATAATTCTCCAATTTGGGTAGTAACTAAGAAACAAGACGCATCTGGAATCCAAAAATATCGCATGGTCTTAGATTTCAAGAGAATAAATTCAGTAACTGTTCCAGATACTTATCCTATACCGGATATCACCAGCACTATATCTAATCTGGGAAATTCTAAGTTCTTCACCACAATCGACCTAACATCTGGGTTCCACCAAATTATAATGAAGGAAAAGGATATACCTAAAACAGCATTTTCCACTATGAATGGAAAATACGAGTTTTTAAGGCTCCCATTTGGATTGCGTAACGCTCCCACAATTTTCCAAAGAATGATCGACGATGTTTTGAAGGAGTATATAGGCAAACTCTGTTACGTCTATATTGATGACATCATAATATTCGGCAAAACAGAAGAGGAACATCTAGCAAATATTGAAAAAGTTTTAGAAAAACTAGAAAAGGCGAACTTAAAAGTAAATTTAGATAAAACAGAATTCATGAAATCTGAGACAGAATCATCTGAATTATTAATTTTTCCCGATTTTGACAAAGCGTTCAATTTGACAACCGACGCATCCAATTACTCCATCGGAGCTGTTCTCTCGCAAGGAGACATAGGAAAGGACAAACCTATTGCTTTTATTTCCCGATCGCTTAACAAGACAGAAGAAAATTACGCAACAAATGAGAAAGAGCTGCTGGCAATAGTTTGGGCATTAGACAACTTGCGAAACTACTTATACGGTGCTAAAAAAATAAAAATTCTAACCGATCACCAGCCACTGACTTTCACCCTGAGCAATAGAAACAACAACGCGAAACTCAAAAGATGGAAGGCCAGATTGGAAGAATATAACATCGAACTAGTGGATAAACCAGGGAAAACAAATGTTGTTGCAGATGCATTATCCAGGCTACCACTGGAAGTTAATTCACTAACATCAAGCTCTACCGAAACAGCACATAGTAAGAAGATAACACAGATTTAATTCCACATTGTGAAGCCCCTTTGAATGTGTTCAGAAATCAGCTAATAATATGACAGGGAAAAGATATAACCGCATACGAATCACCTTACCGCTCTTTTCATAGGCATTATATTAGCATTCCGATGATAAATAAAGAAAACCTGGTTGAAATTCTGAAGCAAAGACTTATACCAAACATTATAAACGGCATTAAGATTCCAGAAAATTTCATTACTCTTTTACAAGATGTCTATAAAGAAAATTTCAACAGATATAAAATTCGAATTACTCAGAAGATTGTGGAGGATGTTGCCAACGAAGAAAAACAATTAACAATTATAGAAAAGAAACATAAACGAGCACATCGAAATTGCGAAGAAAACCGAGCACAGTAACTAGAAAAATATTACTTCCCGAGAATGAGCAGCTTGATAAAACGGTACACAAAAGGTTGCGAAATTTGCAATATCAGTAAATACGACAGACATCCATCAAAACCAGAGATGCAGGAAACACCAATTCCAAATCATCCATCCCAGATACTTCACATAGATATAATGGAGATACAGGGAGAAAAATTTATAACATGCGTAGATAAATTTTCCAAATTCGTCAAGTTTTTTCACATTAAAGACAGATCCGTACTGCATCTTAGGAACAAAATAACGAAGGTTCTTCATTATTTTACTGCACCCGAAATCGTCATAATGGACAACGAAAGTAGTTTCAGAAGTCCCATAATATTTAATTATATAAAAACTTGGGGAATCCAGATATATAATACACCTTCACAAAAGAGCGAGATAAACGGAACTATTGAAAGAGTTCACTCAACAATCCTAGAACCAATACGCTGTATATGGAAGGAATATCCTGACCTCACGCAAAAAGAGATTAAAACGAGGAAGAGTGTAGTAGAGTAGACTGTGTCAACTCTGGGATACCCGTATGACCGTTATATAAACATTATATCATTATTATTATAAACATTAATTACTTTTGGCAAAATTTCACACATACCAGCTTTATTAGGTGAAATATAATGCTCATATAAAAGAAGGAGTTGTATGGCAGCTACTCGAACCCTCTTATCCTCTAAAATTTCAGACACCCAACTTCAATAGGTATAGAGTAAAGCTCATATAAAATAAGAAGTTGTATGGCAGTTACTCGAACCCTTTGCAGTAGACCAACCAAATTTTGCAGTAACTTTGGCCATTACACTAAACTATTTTTAGCAAAATTTCAGACACCCAGATTTATTAGGTGGAGAGTAATGCTCATATAAAATAATAAGTTGTATGGCAGTTACTCGAACCCATTCCACTAGACCAACCAAATTTTGCAGAAACTTTGGCCATAAAACTAAACTACTTTTGCCAAAATTTCAGACACGTAGCTGTAATAGGTACAGAGAAATACTCATATAAAAAAAAAGTTGTATGGCAGCCACCCGAACCCATGGACCAAAATGGCTGGATTTAAATAGCGATGACGGCTATTACAAAAAAACTAATTTGCGAAAATTTTAAGATCCTAGCTCCTTTAGTTTTTGAGTTATCGTGCGGACGGACGGACGGACGGACGGACAGACGGACGGACGGACAGATGGACGGACGGACGGACGGACGGACGGACACACATAGCTAAATCGATTTTTTTTCGATTCTGATCCGATCCATACACTTGAGCCTATATCTACCCCCCCTCCTTCTCTGCGTCACAAACGTAATGGCAAATTTATTATACCCTTTGACTATATAGTCATACGGGTATAAACATAGCTATTGACAGGTACAATAATAGCATACACTCTGTCACAAAGAAGAAACCTGTAGACATTTTTTATGGAAGAGTACAAAAGATGAGTTATGAGAACATGATAAGTGCTAGAGCTAAAATTAACAATGATTTAACGATACAAATAAAAAAGAATCAGAAAATGAAATTAAATAGAGCTAATATGAAAAGGGAAAAACGAAAATTTTATGTACCGGGTCAAGAAATATTCGTTTTAGACAAACAAATTAAGGCAAAGCATAAGTCTATATACAAAAAAAAAGTAGTTTTAAAGAACAATAGAGTAACAGTTAATACAGCATCTGGAAAACGAATTCACAAATCACATATTAAAAAAACAGACTAATAAACAGATTTTTCATTTTAGGTTACTTTTAGGCCAAACAATGGCATCACCCAACATACTTGAACTTATAGGCACAATAGCAACAATTAGACAAGGTCGCGGAAAAATTATTGAAGGGAATTTTAACATGATCCACATAATTGATTTACACAACTACGACGAAATGCTCCAAAAAATCATTCCACTGATTGAAAAGGTAAATGGATTAAACCCGTTAAAACTTCAACTAGATCAAAAACTGAACCAGATAATGTCAGATCTAAGAAAACTAAGAGACCAACCCAAAAGAAAACCAAGAGCATTTAAATGGATCGGCTCAGCATGGAAATGGCTCGCTGGATCCCCTGACGTTACAGACTGGGACAACCTTCTTAAGAACCAAAATGATTTAATAGACAATTCCAACAAGCAATATAAAATCAACCAGGATATAATGGAAGTTACTAATCAACTTATTGCAAGATACAACCACATTTTAAATGAAGTGAGATACAAAATAGATGAAAACTTTCAGCAAATACTGTTCAATAAACCATGACTTATAAAGGAAGCAATAAGCGAAATTGTACTGGCAACAGAACTCGCAAAAGCAGGTATTGTCAACACAAATCTTTTTAGCAAAGCAGAAATACGTTAAACATTGGAAGAAGTTGAAGCACTACCATATTCAAACGAGATCGAGGCTGTAGAATATGCAAGACCACACGATATAAGTAATGGAGACCAAATTTTATATGTTTTATCCATTCCAAAAACGAGTCCTGAAAAATATGACTGTACGATAATTAAAAGTACAATAAAAAATAACACTCAAGTGTACTTATCATTCAACGAACTGTTCATCAATGATGCAATATATGGAATAAAATCGAAATGTAGTCAATTAAACCAAGTCAAGATTTGCAAAAAAACCGAATTAGAAAAATTACATGAAAACCATTGAATTAGCCAACTTATCAGAGGAGTACATTCCGAATACGAGTTTCAAACCCAAAACGAAGAAATCATTGAATCTGTTGATGAAAACACCATTTTTCTTACGAATTTCAATGGAAATGTCACTACACAAAACTCAACTCATTATCTAAAAGGAAGTTTCATCATTCAACATTACAACCAAACAATTCAAATCAAAAAACAAAAATTTATCAGCGAAGAAACTAGAATACCAGAAACCCTACCTGCCATATTTCAAGCGAATGCAACCGAAAACAAAATTAAACTTAATTTAAACTACCTTAATAATTTGCATGAAAGCAATATACAAAAAATTAACAAGCTTCAAAAGAACGACGAGACATCAATCATATCGGACACTGTCATTGTAATCGTCCTATTTGCTCTTCTCACTACAATCACAATAAACAAAATTTGCCAAAAGAAATCCGAAGTAAATCAAGAAATTCCACCAACAACAACAGATCATCAGTTGGAACCAGTCAGGTTAAATTGGAAAAAGAAAACCGAAATAAATCAAGATATTCAACCAGCACCAAGAACTCATCAGTTAGAACCTGTCAACTTAAATTTCAATCTAAGTGACGTAGATCTTTGAAGAAGGAGGAGTTATCACCGATCATATTTCTACTAACCGTGAGAACCTTGGCAAAATGTATTTCCCAAATAAAACAACCAAAATTGCAACGTAATCAAAATTATGTAAATCATAACTGTAATTTAAATTTTATTTTTTTTTTTTATTTTTATTTATTCATTTATTATCTCAAAATGAGCCCAATCGCTCGTAAAAGAGTATATACATAATTATAAATATAAAAATTACAACAAATAACAATAAACATTGAAAAAACAGTGCAAAAAAAATAGAAGAGTTTAAAAGTAAATATTAAGAATTAGTTACATTATGATAATAATTATACAAAAACAATAAAAACTAAAATAGTTCAAAATAAAAATACAAAATTCAAAGCAGGTATAAAAAAATCCAAAAAGTTCAAAATAAAAGCAAAAAAATCCGAAACAAAAATAAAAATTAAAAAAGTTCAAAATAAAATTAAAATCCAAAAAAATTAAATGAATGACAGATAAAATTCATTTACCATATGTTTAAAAGTATGTAATTCATTTGTTTTATTTAAATTACTAGGAAGTTCATTGTAGTACTTATATGCTAAGTTATAAATAGTGTCATGATTATTAAATCTTATTGCAGACGAAATTATTCGAATATTATCAGCAGTTCTGGTACTATAATTATGATGACTATTAATCAGTGATGGTTTTATGATGGTATTGATGTTATTATTAATCATCATGTGTGCTTGAGTTGCCAGCTTACATTTTATTAAAAGTTTTAATGTTAGAATTCCGTGATCTCTGTGAATTAGTTTAGTAGAAGTTCTTATATTGTGCCGAAATAGATTTTTTATCGCCTTGTTTTGAATTATTTGTAAAGTATTTAAATCTTTAAGATATGTGTTTCCCCAAATTTGGATAGCGTAAGTAATAGTGCTGTGAAATAAACTGAAATATATTGCTCTTTTCTACTTATGGGGAACTCTTCTACTTATTAACTTATAAATCCCAGCAATTCGTCTCCCTTTCTTGATTTGTTCAGAAATTTGTGCATCCCATCTTAAATTACTATCGATTATTACACCTAGATACTTATATTGATTAACAATTTCTATGTTGCAATTATCATATTTTATGTTAATAGTATTTGTTGTTTTATTTTTAAATAGCATATATTTTGTTTTGTTTGTGTTAATAGCTAGCTTATGTTTGTTCATCGAGTTTTTTATATTCACAATAATTTGATCAATGTTGACTTGTAGTTTATCTAGTGTATCTTCTGAAATTACAATGGCCAGGTCATCAGCATATAAAAATGGTTTACCATGACGTATAACATCGGGCAAACTACTAATATAACACGAAAATAGTGTAGGCCCTAGGCAACTTCCTTGGACGACACCAAAGCTTATACTGGATATGCCACTTTTTATATTATCACATTCTGTATATTGTGACCTATCCTCAAGATAACTTTGGAACCACTTAAATTCATTACCTGTGACCCCTTGCTCATAAAGTATTCTTAGTAATATTTTTCGGTCAATTGAATCAAAAGCCTTTTTGAGATCAAAGAATATTACTATGACTTTTTTGTTATTGTCTAGCCTGCCTTGCACTTCAGAAAGCAAATCGAAGAGCGCCACCTGGGTATTTGATATTCTTTTGAAACCATACTGATTTTTACTAATTAAGTTGAATTTAAGTATTCAGTTAACTGCTCATTTACAAATGTTTCTATTATTTTGCTGATGACTACTGACATTGAAATTGGCCTAAAGTTGTTAAGATCTTTTGTATCACCGCTTTTGTAGATCGGAATAACTTTGTTTACTTTCATCATTGCACACATTTTACCTTGTGTTAAAGATGTATTAATAAGCTTAGTAATATTCTTATTTAATTCATTTTTACAGAATTTAATAATTATTGTCGAAATTTCATCAGCACCAGCAGAGTTTGAGTTAGCAAGTTTGTCAATCAGTTTAATAGTTTTGTATTCATCACTGGTTTTAAACTTGAATACCGTGTTAGTTCTTGATATAGGAACATAAATGGAGTTAAATTTTTTTGCCATACTTTCACCCACACTGCAGTAGAGTTGATTAAATTGTTCAATTTTCTCTTCTTCTTCAAGTTCACTTAGCTCATCAGAGAAAAATTCGTTTTTTTTTTATATATTTGAACCATTTATTAATTTTTTTATATACTGTCAATTTTTTGCCGGATCACCAGCAGCTCTTTCAAATTGTAAATTGTCATATTCTTCTCTCTTTTTTCTCTTTAATGTTGTTAATCTATTTAGCCAATAACAGTATTTAGTTTTGATGTACTCATTATTTTTATTATTTAATAATGCCTCAAAATTTTTAGTTCTCTTTTTCTTTTTAGAGACCCTGGTAGCTCTATTGATTGCATTTTTTATTTCAAGTGTCAGTTTATTAGCCATTTCGTTAACATCTGTTGTATTGATAGTTAATGTATTTAATTCCTCAGCAATTTTTTTATAGTTAATGTTTTTGCTAAGGTTATGTGTTATTTTTTTTTTATTTCTATTCGAGCATCTCGTATTTCAATTATTTTTGCTAAATGATCAGATATATCCGTGTGGAAAAGAGTAATGTTTATATCGGAATTAGGATTGCTGCTGAGTATATGATCTAAGCAAGTACCAGATTCTGGACGTGTAATTTCGTGATGACAAAAGAAATAACCATTGGAACTGACTACATTTTGGTAAGATTGTACTTTATTATCAATATTATTTCTGATATCAAAGTTAAAGTCGCCCATAACAAATGGGTTTTTTGCTTTTAGATTTGCAAGGTAATTGTCCAGATAAATAAGGGAATTATCCATAAGACTAGTTGAATTGCTTGGGGATTTGTAAATTACTGTAACAATAGTGTTTATATTTTTATTGTTAATTTGAATAGTAATAAAACTATTATAATCATCGGAAAAAATTTTTAGTGTTTTGTAATTTAGGCTTTTATGAACAAATATAGCAGCACCACCACCACGTCTTGTTGTTCTTCCTGATACAATAATATAATATTCCGTGATATTTATCCCATGGACAGCTGTATCTAATATCCAAGTTTCAGTTATACATATTAAGTGAATGACATATTTTAATGAATCTAATAAGTGCGTAATTTCGTCAATTTTGTATTTTAAACTTCTAGCATTTATATAAAGAATTTTTTTCTTTTATTAGAATATCATTAGTGTTCAAGATATTTGTAGTTACATGAGTGGCAGTTCATATGTTAAATTATTCAACATCTAAGTGTGATTCGTGTAAGATTCTTATGATTTTACTTTTTGCAGTTTTACGAATAAGTAGTCTGCCATTCTTAACCCATGCAAATTCGATTATTTTTTTTCGTTTTAGGTCTCTTGCTTTTTTATATAGTAAACTGAAATATGTCGTCAGTTTTTCATTAACAAAGATAATTTTGTTTTTGTCATCTTCATTATCACTGAGACTTTGCATTGTTGGTTTACTTTTTTAAGAGCACTAATATATTCAGATTTTTTGCGTATATTATTAAAATGAACTATAATTTTACCTGTCTCTCCGGATTTATCTGATGATGATTTTCCCACATAGGCATCTTTAATATCACTAGAATTTATTTGTACGTCACAAATCTGAGCTAATTTGTTCACTATGGCGGTTGGATCAACTTCACTAAGTTGGTCAGGTAACGCTCCAAGAATTTCGATCTGGTTATCTAGTTGGTTTTGCTTAATTTTCTGAAATTCAATGCTGTTGTACTTAATTTCATCTTTTAAATTTGCATTTTCATTTCTTAAATTTAAATTTTCATCAATAAGGGTGTCTATATATTCCTTTAGTTGCTTAACCTCAATTTCCAGGGTATCAATTTTGGTGACTTGCGAAGCTTGGTTGGCCATTATTGTATCCAATTTGGTGTGTATTGCCTCAGCATCAGATGAGGGTCCAGATAATTTGTTCAAATTATCCTTAGCAGTGCTATTCAACGGGTTTACATTCATTGATTTTATTTTTAATTTTGCAATGAGAGCAAAACCAGATTTCAACTGGATCCTGTCTATATTTCTGGATTTCATCATTTTCCAAACCTGTGCAGATACTACAGTACCATTTTTTACAGTCGCCATCACATTGTAGCCCTATATTATTTCTTAAATTAATTATTCTTTTGCACTGATTACAAATAGTATTGTTACTTCTTGTCATTTTGACGTTTACTTGTAAAATTTAGTCTAATTTGAGACCTAGAATAAATCAGTCAACTAAAATTGTCTTTTTCTTATTTTATATACTACTATATTTGTAACTTGTAGCTATCTGATTTTAAGATCTGCCATTAAAACATGATATAATTACGAAAATTTAAATTAGTACTGGTTTTTTTATACATTTTGACTATTATATAGAATTTTACTTATTTACCTCTTTGTATTATGTTTTGCATGGATTTTTTTATGCTCTCACTCTGAATATTAGGTATGAGGTCTATTTACATGAGTATAAAATAGCATATTTTTTTTGGTTTGGTTGATTCCAATTTTTAATTTTGATTATTAAGGCCAATTTATATAGATGCCAGAAAGTTAAAACATTTGCGATATCTGTATGACGCTAATATAAATTTTGAACGTTTAGTTATGAAAGTGCACTCAAAAGTTTAGTTATAGCAGGGAAATCAAGAAACGATAACACATGTATAATAAAAAGTTGGAAACTGCTTCCAAAAATATTTTACTTGAGCAAACAGAAAACAATATACCGGAAAAGTAGTATTGTTGCTAATAGGGAGTAAAAGTGTCAATATTTATTTCGGAGCCATTCTCATCTATCCATCAATCCAAAATTTAAACATCCAATATGCCATCATTTGGTTCTGAAATAATTATTTGTTTTTTATGCATGAAATAGAAAAGAGAAAAATTGTGATTCGCAAAATAATTTAAAATTATGCTTCAAGTAGCGTATCGGTTTATATAAAGATTGATTTTTCGAGTTGTTATACTTCTATTTTGTTAAATTTTACTGACATAATAAAAATAATGTTAATAACTCTTGCTCAAAAAATTGCTTCAATTATTATATTAAGGTGTAACTACGAGTATAGATAAGTATTTAAATTAGAAATTTCATATTGACAAGTTATACAAATATTTACTTTTATTACTTTTTTCAGAAAATTTTATTCGCTAAACCAATATTGCTCCAAAAATATTGCAAACTCACAGTATATTCAAAAATATAGTATGATATAGCTAGTTAGGGTGGAACCTACTTAAGTAATACAACTCCTATAACTCTCACAAATGTATTCTTAGAATAATTAACGGCAAAAGTAGGTTATGCATCAGTTTTTCTGTTGTCCAAGAACCAGACATCAATACGCCCACAGTTCCTTGCTTCAGTTTTCTTAAGGATAAGAGTCTTTTAAGCTACCAAAATACTTTAATAACATCCCATATCATATAAAAATAACTCCGCCATGGCCGGTCCTAAGCCCGGATGAGAAAGGAGGAGGGGGAGGGGTAACAACCTCGTAAAAAAGCCTTGGTTCAGCTGGCCCGGCTGATAGCACCTTGTAAGGGCTCCTGGCGACGATACACGTGAAGAAAATGGTGATGTCAGAAAATGAAATAAAAATTACGGAACAGGGGCTCGGAACCCCAGAACCGGCACGTAGGGAGCGAGCGAGCGGGCTCCCACGGGTCGAAACCCAGCGACCGCCCAGTACATCGGTGAGTAACCAGGCTGATGTTACAGGTTATGCTACTGGAAAAATTCAAGCTACCATTGATGGTAGGAGTAAATTGACACCTAGAACCCCACCTGAAATTGGAAGGGGCACGGGGTTGATAAATTCGGAAGAATCAGAACCATTAATTATCAACAATCAGTCGACAACATCACATACACGCACTGATAACCAATCAAATATGTGTGGTAACAAAATTAAATAAAGAAGAAGGAACACGCAGTAAGTCACACAATATATCATCAGACTATGAAAAATGGCAAACTGAAAAAAAGGCTAGAATTGACTTAGAAAAAGTGGTTGAAATACTAAGTGGACAAATTAAAGAACTTCTTGATAAAATTTCTGAATTGTCGAAAGACCAGGAAACTGAATACAATACTAATGAGGAAGAACTGGAAAGAGAAACTAAGCCCAGGAAAAATCGAAAGAAAAGGAAAATGAGTAATTCACCTGAAATAATTCAAGAAAAGGATGTATTAGAGACAAAAGAAACAATAGAAACCAATATAGTTGACAAAAAAACAACCGAAAAAAAGGAAATAAATAAATCTTCATCCAAGGGAAGCAAAGAACCAATACCACCTCCCATAACTGTTAGCAACATAGAGAACTTTAACATATTCAGAACGGATGTATTGAATATTACGAAACATCAGGTCACCTTTAAAGCAATGGCTAATGAAGATATAAAGATATCTACTTCAAATAGTGACGATTACAGGAAAATTAAGAACTATTTGAAAGAAGTAGTAAAAACTTCAAGTAATACAAAGAAAATAGAATTCAACACATGAAAGACGAAAAAAGTTATGGATTTGTAATAAGAGGATTACCAGCTTCTAGTTCTACATGTTGCAAGGATATTAAAAGTGAACTAGAACAAAAAGGTCATCAAGTAACAGCTATTTCTAATATTATTAAGAAAACCGTGATAGAGGGGAAAAAGATAACGAAAACCTTTCCTCTATTTTACGTAGATTTGGTATCAAATTGTAACAATAAAGAAGTCTTCGAGATGACACATCTTTTACATTGTAGAATAAAAATAGAAACACCCAATAAGACAAAAGGTATTCCCCAGTGTACCAATTGCCAGAAATTGGGACATACAAAAAATTTCTGCCAGAGACAACCAAAATGTGTTAAATGCGCAGGAAATCATCACACCAGCAAATGCAAGAAAGATGCTGCTGCTAAACCTAAATGTGAACTGTGTGGAAAAACCGGACACCCCGCTAACTATAAAGGTTGCGAAACCTACCAAAAGGCAGCAAAAATGCAAGCACCAAAAAAGAGATCAGCTGTAAAAACTTTACAAACTAAGACAGAAGAAAAAGTGACGAGCAACAAAACGTTTGCGCAAGCTTTGCAATCTGTTGAAAACAAATCAAATGAACAATTACAAAATTGTAAAACGGAAGATGAGCCAACCATAAACGATCTAATGAAATTGATGACTAACTTCCAGTCTGAAGTCAAACAAAACTTCCAGCAGTTAAATAAACGTGTAGATGAAATAGAAAAAACATCGTTAACACAGCTTAAAAGATACAAAAAATGACAGATACATTCACACGCATAATAACTTGGAACGCTAACGGCCTGAACCAAAGAGCACAGGAACTAGAGGTATTTCTCAACATAAATCATATAGATATCGCGCTGATTTCTGAAACACACTTTACAAACAAAAGTTATATAAAATTCAATGGATATAAAAGTTATTGGACAACACATCCAAGTGAACGTGCCCGCGGAGGAACTGCAGTTATAATAAAACAAAATATTTCACATTATGAACAAAATGATATACGAGAAAATTACATACAAGCCAGAATAATAACAATAAACCAATTAAATATTGCAGAATTAAATATTGCAGCTGCATATTGCCCACCGTCCCAAAGAACTAATAAAATGCAATACACAGAAATCTTCAATTGACTAGGATCACGGTTTATTATAGCCGGTGATTTCAATGTAAAGCATACAGCATGGGGCTCGCGTCTGATTACACCCAAAAAAGGCAGGGACCTTCTCAAGGCTATAAAATCATCCAGTTGTGAATTCCACTCATCGAAAAGTCCGACATACTGGCCAACCGATTGCAATAAAGTACCGGATCTACTTGATTTCTACATAACAAAAAGAATATCACCAAACTGCATTGAAGTCCAAGAAATAGCGGATTTATCTTCAGATCACACTCCAGTGTTAATGAATATTAGTTCAAGGGTTATTAAAAAACAGAAAAAACCAACCTTGACTAACAGTTGAGGAATTGGAACTACATGCACAAAATCTTATCAACAACATACAAGATGCCGCTAAAAGAGCGACCCCTCCACCAGCGGAAATAGCCGAGGAAAGTATCTGTTATCTTCTTGAAATTAGAGAGTTGATCAAAGAGAGACGTCGAGGAAGAAGAGTTTAGCATAGATATAGGAATCCAGAAGACAAAACAATTTTGTTCAAAAAAAAGGTACATAATAAAAAATCACGATAACTCAACAACTAATAACGCTATCTTCATCAAATTTGTGCTGTAGGTTACTAGTAATGAAACTTCTTTGGGTATTGCGTAAGTTCGGGATTGGACGATGGGTTCGGAAGCTAGAACTTTTTGATCGAATTTAGGCCAAACGAGCATAATTCCGAAACTAATGAAAATCCAAATTTCTCCTTCTAATTATTATTTTTAAATAAACATTTATTAAATTAATACCTACTAGTAATTGATTAAAACATACAAGTATAAATCAAATAAAACAAAATTTTATTTAAAAAAAAAAAATATTATTATTTTTATCATTTTATAGTCATAAATAATAAAAAAAAAAATAAACAACAAAGTATTTTTTGAAAATTATCATTATATTTTTTATAACAAAAGCAATTAAATACAAATATAATTTTTTTTTACTTTGATATTATTGATCTTATGTATTTATGTCCTATTTATTATTTTTGATTATGCAATTCGTATTAGTTACCTAAGATACTAAATTAATTAATAAGCTAAATTAACCAGCTATTAAATTGATTCCTGAGTTCATTGGAAATTCTGTTGAGTTGCATAGATTTGCACAACTAGCAGAAATTCATTACCAAACGAGGAAGAGTGTAGTAGAGTATACTGTGTCAACTCTGTGATACCCGTATGACCGTAATATAAACATATCATCCGGTTAATTACTTTTGGCAAAATTTCAAACATACCAGCTTTATTAGGTGAAATATAATGCTCATATAAAAGAAGGAGTTGTATGGAAGGTAGTTGAACCCACTGCAGTAGACCAACCAAATTTTGTAGTAACTTTGGCCATTACACTAAACTATTTTTGGCAAAATTTCAGACACCCAACTTCAATAGGTATAGAGTAATGCTCATATAAAATAAGAAGTTGTATGGCAGCTACTCGAACTCACTGCAGTAGACCAACCAAATTTTGTAAAAACTTTGGCCATAAAACTAAACTACTTTTGGCAAAATTTCAGACACGCAGCTGTAATAGGTACAGAGTAATTCTCATATAAACGAGGAAGAGTGTAGTAGAATAGACTGTGTCAACTCTGGGATACCTGTATGACCGTAACATATACATTATATCATCCGCTTAATTACTTTTGACTTTATTAAGTGTAGTGGAATACTCATATAAAATAAAGAGTTTTGTGGCAGCTACTCGAACCCTCTGTCGTAGACCAACCAAATTTTGCAGAAATTTTGGCCATTACACTAAACAATTTGTGGCAAAAATTCAGACACCCAGCTTCAATAGGTGGAGAGTAATGCTCATATAAAATAAGGAGTTGTATGGCAGCTACTCGAACCCTCTGCAGCAGACCAACCAAATTTTGCAGAAACTTTGGTCATTACACTAAACAATTGTTGGCAAAAATTCAGACACCCAGCTTCATTAGGTGGAGAATAATGCTCATATAAAATAAGAAGTTGTTTGGCAGCTACTCGAACCCACTCCACTAGACCAACCAAATTTTGCAGAAACTTTGGCCATAAAACTAAACTACTTTTGGCAAAATTTCAGACACGCAGCTGTAATAGGTACATTGTAATGCTCATATAAAAAAAGAAGTTGTATGGCAGCTACCCGAACCCATGGACCAAAATGGCTGGATTTAAATAGCGATGACGGCTATTGCAAAAAAACGAATTTGCGAAAATTTCAAGATCCTAGCTCCTTTAGTTTTTGAGTTATCGTGCGGACGGACAGACGAACGGACGGACGGACATACATAGCTAAATCGATTAATTTTTCGATTCTGATCCGATCCATACACTTGAGTCTATATCTACCCCCCCTCCTTCTCTGCGTCACAAACGTAATGGCAAATTTATTATGCCCTTTGACTATATAGTCATACGGGTATAACAAGGAAAAGTGTAGTAGAGTAGACTGTGTCAACTCTGGGATACCCGTATGACCGTAACATTTATATTTTATCATCCGGTTAATTACTTTTGGCAAAATTTCAAACATTCAACTTTATTTGGTGTAATGTAATCCTCATATAAAAGAAGGAGTTGTATGGCAGCTACTCGAACCCTCAGCAATAGACCAACCAAATTTTGCAGTAACTTTGGCCATTATACTAAACTATTTTTGGCAAAATTTCAGACACGCAGCTTCCATAGGTATAAAGTAATCCTCATATAAAATTAGAAGTTGTATAGCAGGTACTCGAACCCGTGGACCAAAATGGCTGGATTTAAATAGCGATTCCGGTTTTTGCATAAAAACGAATTTGTGAAAATTTCATAATCCTAACTCCTTTACTTTTTGAGTTATCGTGATGACGGACGCACGGATGGACATACATAGCTAAATCGATATATTTTTCGATTCTGATCCGATCCATACACTTGAGTATATATCTACCCCCCCCCCCCCCCTCTCCTTCTCTAGGTCACAAACGTAATGGCAAATTTATTATACCCTTGGACTATATAGTCAAATGATATTCTAATTTAGCTATTTCATCAACTTATTAATTATGAATAATAGTGAAATCAATACTTAGAATATAATCCCAATGCACTAGAGAAAACATGTTAACAAATGCGAAATATAATGTTGGAGCTTAAATGTTAACGTTTAATTTTGAAAAAACATACACTGGTGAATAAGTTACTGTTTTACAAAAACATTAAAGTTTTAATTTTTAAATCATAATAACCATTCAAGGGGGAAAGTTACCAAATCCTTAAATTCATTCAAGGGGAAAGTTACCAAATTTATGTCAAGCAAACTTATGATTCTCGAAGATTTACCCACCCCCTCTACTGTTCCCACACTTCCATTTTTATAGGTTCTACGAAATCAATTCTGAACTCCACCAACATTTTGGAATTTTACCTAGAATTATATTATCTAAGCAAAAATGTTTAAAACTAATAGATAGTTTCTTCAATTTAGAGAACCCCTTTTAAAATTACGAAAAACTTTAACAAATCTTGAAATATAATGCTGCAGCTTTAAATTTTGTATATTTTTAAGAAATAAAATATATATTTTTCGTTTTTAGATTGAAAGTATAGCTAACAGAACTCTTGTTATACCAAATTAAATATAGGGCTTTTTTGGAATTTGCGGGGACTGTAGCTTGGTCATAATTATTCCCGTTTACTAGTTATACTAAATTTGCCATTACGTTTGTGGCTCAGAGAAAAACGGGAGTAGATATAGACTCAAATGTATGGATCAGATCAGAATCGAAAAGTAAATCAACCTAGCTATGTATGTTAATTCATCCGCACGATAACTCAAAAGCAATATAGAGCTAGGATTCTCAAATTCGTTTTAATGAAAGAGCCTTCATCGTTATTGCAATCCAATCAGCGGCTAACATTTAGTTGGTCTACTGTAGTAGTTTCGAGTAGTTGCGATACAACTTCTTTATTTATAATTTTATTATATTCATAATTATAATTAGCATTGCTGTATACCTAATTAAGCAAGGTGTCTGAAATTTACCCAAAAATATTTTCGCTCTATTGCCAAAGTTTGTACAAAATATAATTGGGGTAGTGCGTTCGGTTTGCTGCCATATCACTTCTTGTTTTATATGAGCACTAGCAGATTTACCCGACGTTACCCGAGAGCGTGTAAATTGCAAAAAAGCAAGTTGAGGCCATTTTTTCGAAGTACTGCTTTGGTTAAAAAGAGAGCCTCAAAAAAATATTTGTAGAGTTCCGTTAACCCGTTGCGGCCCAACAGCTTTTTATCGGTTTTTTCGTTACTTTGCTATAAATTAGAAATTTATTGACCGATTAACTTGAAATTTTTTAAATGTGTTCGTCTTTGACAACTGAGTTCACTCTATTAACAGACTTGAAATTTGTTACCCCTTGCCGCCCGACAATTTTTTCAAAAAAAAATTTGGAAAGGATCTTACGTCCAAATTTGTGAAATATTGCTTGGTCGAAGTTTCAAAAACAGGTTTGTTGTCCTCTGTTTACCCTTTGTAGCGCAGCCGCTTTTTAAAGATTTTTTCATTACTGTACTCTTAAGCAGAAATGGTTTGACCACTTGAATGTAAATTTTGTATGCGTTCATGTATATACTTATCATTCCTACTATTATTCAAAAAAAAACTTTTTGTAAGTAAATTACGTCCAATTTTTGAAAGTAGGTAAAACTTCTTTGAATTAGGGGAATGTTTAAAAAAATGTTTTGTCGAGTTCTTTTAACCGATTGCGAAACAAAAACTTTATAAAACAGTTTGCAAAACACTTTTAACGATTATCTCTAATTTTTCTACACGTTTTTCTTCTTCTTCTTGACAATTTGGTGCTGCTTGAATTTTTATTGTTATTATTATTAATATATTTGTACAGAATGAGGTGTAACAAACGCATTCAATTAAATGTGTTTTGTTGGATGTGTTCAATTATAAAAAAATTAAATATTAATGTTTTGTTGAATGTGTTTTATTTTCGGAAATAAAATATCCAAAATTATCATAAGCAGGCCAAAAAATATTTAATTTATTTTTAATAAAAAAAAAAAACAAAAGATAAATAAAAAAAAATTTTTTATGAATATAAATTTATTTATTAGACTATGAATTATTTTATTTCAGTTTTAAAAATCACAGAAGATTTTCTGGAAATTTTAAATAAATAGTAAAACATTTTGGTATTACAATTCGAGACAATGCTTCAAATTAGCATTTCTCTAGAAAGCTTTTATTATTTTCGGTGAAAATTGTAATAATGGCAAAGGCACTATTATGTACGCTTTGTTGTGTTCGCTTTGAATGAAACAAGCAACGCAATCAAAGCAATTTCAAAGGTTCCCTCATCCCTGAAATAAATTCTGAAATAACAGTAAAGTACCGATGTATGCTTTGTTGCGTTGCTTACTTTGCTTTAAATAAACAAAGCAATGTAAGAAATTTCAAAGAAATTTCAAAGTTTCCCTCATCTCTGAAATAAAGCCAAACGAAATGCACCATAGAAATAAAATATAAAATTTATAGTTAGCATTTGATAATGCCTTTATAAATTATAGAGTTGGCAACAAACAAATATTTCAATTTGAACTTAAACGATTATTGTGAAACTATATATATAGCTTAGCAACATTTTTTTAAAAATATGTGTACAAAAACTTAATAGGTGGAGAAAACGAGGAAGAGTGTAGTAGAGTAGACTGTGTCAACTCTGGGATACCCGTATGACCGTCATCCGGTTAATTACTTTTGTCAAAATTTCAAACATACAGGTTTATTAAGTGTAGTGGAATACTCAGATAAAAGAAGAAGTTGTATGGCAGCTACTCGAACCCTCTGCAGTAGACCAACCAAATTTTCCTGTAACTTTGGCCATTACACTAAACTATTTTTGGCAAAATTTCAGACACCCAGCTTCATTAGGTGTAGTGTAATGCTCATATAAAATAAGGAGTTGTATGGCAGCTACTTGAACCCTCTACAGTAGACTAACCAAATTTTGCAGAAACTTTGGCCAATACACTAAACTAGTTTTAGCAAAATTTCAGACACCCAGCTTCATTAGGTGGAGAGTAATGCTCATATAAAATAAGAAGTTGTATGGCAGCTACTCGAACCCACTCCACTAGACCAACCAAATTTTGTAGACTTTTTGGCCATAAAACTAAACTACTTTTGGCAAAATTTCAGACACGCAGCTGTAATAGGTACAGAGTAATACTCATATAAAACGAGGAAGATTATAGTTGCCCTTGTCAACTTTTAGATACCCGTGCATATCCACTATGGTGTATAAAATAAACTGTAATATACTTCCCTAATACATTTAACTCATTACTCCATAATTTTGACGTAAAACAAAAAAAAAAAATCACAAAACATAAAACAAAATTTTCATTCATTGTCCCATAACTTTAGCTTAAAAAAAAAAAAAAAAAAAAAACAAAAAAAAAACAAAAAAAAAAAAAATGGCCCACCATAAAATTCCGATGGTCCGAGTGATGTCCGACTTTGCCAACTAACTTGCTCTATTACTTTACATGCCCAATTTTAATTTTAACCTTGTAGCTTCATTAGATTCGCAGTCATTGAATCGAAAGCTTTGTATGGCAGCCCCCCCAAAATGGGGCCGTAACATTTTGAAACTTCATATAAGTGCTCGATTCATTATATAAATAACCGTGTGTAATTTTTATCGTCGTACTATAATTAGTTTTGAAGAAATTCATATTGGTGCAAATAAGTTGAATGGCGGCCCCCCGAAAATGGGGCCCTAACATTTTGAAACTTCATATAAGTGCTCGATTCATTATATAACTAACCGTGTATAATTTTCAGCCTCGTAGTATAATTAGTTTTGCAGAAATTCATATTGGTGCAAAGAAGTTGTATGGGAGCCCCCCGAAAATGGGGCCCTAACATTTTGAAACTTCATATAAGTGCTCGATTCATTATATAACTAACCATGTGTAATTTTCATCCGCGTAGTATAATTAGTTTTGAAGAAATTCATATTAGTGCAAAGAAGTTGTACAGCAGCCCCCCGAAAATGGGGCCCTAACATTTTGAAACTTCATATAAGTGCCGGAGTCATTATAAAATTAACCGTGTGTAATTTTTATCCCCGTAGTATAATTAGTTTAGAAGAAATTCATATTGGTGCAAAAAAGTTGTATGGCAGCTCCCCGAAGCCTTGGTCCGATTTTAACCAAAAACAATAGGGAACCTAGAAATTGTCTAAAAATGACTTTGTGTGAATTTCAAGACTCTAGCCCTTTTAGTTTTTGAGTTATCGTGCTGACACACGGACGGACGGACGGACAGACACACATAGCTAGATCGACTAATTTTTCGATTCTGAGCCGATACGTACCCTTGACACTATATCTAGCTCGTCTAGATCGATGCGTTACAAACGGAGGAGCAAATCTAATATACCCGATGTCATATATGTATGCACGGGTATAAAAAGGAGTTGTATGGCAGCTACCCGAACCCATGGACCAAAATGGCTGGATTTAAATAGCGATGACGGCTATTGCAAAAAAACGAATTTGCGAAAATTTCAAGATCCTAGCTCCTTTAGTTTTTGAGTTATCGTGCGGACGGACGGACGGACGGACAGACGGACGGACATACATAGCTAAATCGATTTATTTTTCGATTCTGATCCGATCCATACACTTGAGTCTATATCTACCCCCCCTCCTTCTCTGCGTCAAAAACGTAATGGCAAATTTATTATACCTTTTGACTATATAGTCATACGGGTATAAAGATCATTCTTGAAACAAAATAAACCTATAAAAAAATTTAAAATCTTTTATTAACAAACAAATTTATTTAATTTTTAAAATTTAAACAAGTAACTACGTAATTAAAAAAAAAAAAAAATATTAATTGAAAAAAAATTTCACCAAGAAGGGATTTGAACTAACGACCCCAAAATTTTATCATATTCAAAACATACAAAAGGTAGATTACATAATTTATACATGTTCAAATTTTTAAAATACAAGAAGAAATTATATAAGT
This sequence comes from Dolichopus griseipennis, assembly GCA_963082915.1. Taxonomy (NCBI): domain Eukaryota; kingdom Metazoa; phylum Arthropoda; class Insecta; order Diptera; family Dolichopodidae; genus Dolichopus; species Dolichopus griseipennis. The sequence continues at coordinate 67,412 of CAUJBZ010000610.1, read as the reverse complement.
CATTTTGTTTTTTGTATCTACTACTAAAATCGAAGCATAATCTGCGTATAATCTGAGTAATGCAAAATGCATATAATGAAATTAGATTTTGTGCTTTATTAGAAAAGGTTTTTATTTAAATTAACCTTCCATCATTCTGTGACGGGCCAACAGCTAGTTATTTAATAATTATGAAAAGTTTCAAGTGAAATTTGATAAATTTGTTGAAAAAGTGCCAGAATAATCCCTAAAACGAGGAAGAGTGTAGTAGAGTAGACTGTGTCAACTCTGGGATACCCGTATGACCGTAACATATACATTATATCATCCGGTTAATTACGTTTGGCAAAATTTCAAACATTCAGCTTTATTAGGTGTAGAGTAATGCTGATATAAAAGAAGGAGTTGTATGGCAGCTACTCGAACCCTTTGCAGTAGACCAACCAAATTTTGCAGTAACTTTGGCCATTACACAAAACTATTTTTGGCAAAATTTCAGACAACCAGCTTCATTTGGTGTAGTGTAATCCTCATATAAAAGGAGTTGTATGGCAGCTACTCGAACCCTCAGCAGTAGACCAACTAAATTTTGCAGTAACTTTGGCCATTACACTAAACTATTTTTTGAAAAATTTCAGAAACCCAGCTTCATCAGGTGTATTGTAAAGCTCATAAAAAAGAAGGAGTTGTATGGCAGCTACTCGAACCCTCTGCGGTAGACCAACCAAATTTTGCAGTAATTTTGGCCATTATACTAAACTATTTTTGGCAAAATTTCAGACACGCAGCTTCCATAGGTATAGAGTAATGCTCATATAAAATTAGAAGTTGTATGGCAGGTACTCGAACCCGTGGACCAAAATGGCTGAAGTTAAAACTCGATTCCGTTTTTTGCATAAAAACGAATTTGTGAAAATTTCATAATCCTAGCTCCTTTACTTTTTGAGTTATCGTGATGACGGACGGACGGACGGACATACATGGCTAAATAGATTTATCTATATCTACCCCCCCCCCTCCTTCTCTGCGTTACAAACGTAATGGCAAATTTATTATACCCTTGGACTATATAGTCATACGGGTATAAAAATTGCTTTATTATACCCGTATGCCTACAGACTCAAGTGTATGGATCGGATCAGAATCGAAAAATAAATCGATTTAGCTATGTATGTCCGTCCGTCCGTCCGTCATCACGATAACTCAAAAAGTAAAGGAGCTAGGATTATGAAATTTTCACAAATTCGTTTTTATACAAAAAACGGAATCGAGTTTTAAATTCAGCCATTTTGGTCCACGGGTTCGAGTACCTGCCATACAACTTCTAATTTTATAAGAGCATTACTCTATACCTATGAAAGCTGCGTGTCTGAAATTTTGCCAAAAGTAGTTTATTATAATGGCCAAAGTTACTGCAAAATTTGGTTGGTCTACTGCAGAGGGTTCGAGTAGCTGCCATACAACTCCTTCTTTTATATGAGTATTCCACTAAACTTAATAAAGTATGTTTGAAATTTTGCCAATAGTAATTAACCGGATGATATAATGTATATGTTACGGTCATACGGGTATCCCAGAGTTGACACAGTCTACTCTACTACACTCTTCCTCGTTTTTATTATTATTAATATTATCTCATTTAGCTTTTGCACTATTTAAGACTACTTGAGAGCAAAAACATTAGTATTATTTGATACTAATTGAGCTTTTGGAATAAAGGTTAACTTGCGTTAATACCAAAAATTAGAAAATTTTATTGAATCATTGTGCAAAAAGCGGAAACAGTTCAAAACCAAATTAACCCTGTGGGTTTTTATAATTAAAATGCTGATACAAAATTTTCAATAAAATTCTTTTAATCGTTTAAGCAAATGAAATTTATAGAAAACTTCAAGGCGCCGTCGTTAAAAACGGATTAATCGAACTTAATCCTAAAACTTTTTGCAGCCTCTCTTTTGGACTGCACAATCATCCTGTAAAATTGGACACATATATACACGTATACTAGTTATACTAAATTTGCCATTACGTTTGTGGCTCAGAGAAAAACGGGAGTAGATATAGACTCAAAGGTATGGATCAGATCAGAATCGAAAAGTAAATCAACCTAGCTATGTATGTTAATTCATCCGCACTCAAAAACAATATAGAGCTAGGATTCTCAAATTCGTTTTAATGAAAGAGCCGTCATCGTTATTGCAATCCAATCAGTTAGCTCCACGGGCTAACATTTTGTTGGTCTACTGTAGTAGTTTCGAGTAGTTGCCATACAACTTCTTTATTTATAATTTTATTATATTTATAATTATATTTAGCATTGCTGTATACCTAATTAAGCAAAGTGTCTGAAATTTACCCAAAAATATTTTCACTCTATTGCCAAAGTTTGTACAAAATATAATTGGGGTAGTGCGTTCGGTTTGCTGCCATATCACTTCTTGTTTTATATGAGCACTAGCAGATTTACCCGACATTACCCGAGAGCGTGTAAATTGCAAAAAAGCAAGTTGAGGCCATTTTTTCGAAGTACTGCTTTGGTTAAAAAGAGAGCCTCAAAAAAATATTTGTAGAGTTCCGTTAACCCGTTGCGGCCCAACAGCTTTTTATCGGTTTTTTCGTTACTTTGCTATAAATTAGAAATTGTTTGACCGATTAACTTGAAATTTTTTAAATGTGTTCGTCTTTGACAACTGAGTTCACTCTATTAACAGACTTGAAATTTGTTACCCCTTGCCGCCCGACAATTTTATCAAAAAAAAATTTGGAAAGGATATTACGTCCAAATTTGTGAAATATTGCTTGGTCGAAGTTTCAAAAACAGGTTTGTTGTCCTCTGTTTACCCTTTGTAGCGCAGCAGCTTTTTAAAGATTTTTTCATTACTTTACTCTTAAGCAGAAATGGTTTAACCACTTGAATGTAAATTTTGTATGCGTTCATGTATATACTTATCATTCCTACTATTATTCAAAAAAAAACTTTTTGTAAGTAAATTACGTCCAATTTTTGAAAGTAGGTAAAACTTCTTTGAATTAGGGGAATGTTTAAAAAAATGTTTTGTCGAGTTCTTTTAACCGATTGCGAAACAAAAACTTTAAAAAACAGTTTGCAAAGCAGTTTTAACGATTTTAACGACTTCTTGACAATTTGGTGCTACTTGAATTTTTATTGTTATTATTATTAATATACTAGCTAATACCCGGTGCACGTTGCTGCGCCTCTCAATGGAGGTTTAATTGATTTTGATGTTACTGCAAAAAGTTAACACAAAACTTCACACGTAAACTTTAATTCACATGTAAATTTTAAAATGTGTGAAAGCAATCTTTTTAAAACGATTTTTCTAGGATTATTCTAGTAATTTTTGAAACTTTCTGTAATTCAAAGCTGTACGAACTACTTTCCAAATTTTGACGTAATTTACTTCCAAAAAATTTTTTTGAAAAATCGCAAGTCCGACTGTTAACAGACTCAACTCCATTTTCAAGTTGCTTCACACATATAAAATTTGAGGTAAACCGGTCAAATCGTTTCTACTTTAGAGTTAAGTAACGCAAAAATCTATTAAAAGCCACTGTGCCCCACTGGGTTAACGGAACTACACTTTCTCTTTGGGCAAAGCAGTATTGCGCAAAATTGGACGTAATTTGCTTCCAAATCACTCAACAAAATTTTTTTGGGGCTTTCTTTTTAGCCAAAGCAGTACTTCGCAAATTTTGACAATATTAGCTTCCAAAATTATTTTGACCAACCGTCGGGCCGACATGGGTTAACAAATTCCAAAACTGTTAATAGTGTCAACTCAATTCTCAAGGAGAATCACGTATACAAAACGGTCAAACCGTTTCGAATTTAGAGTATAATATTGAAAAAAGCTATAAAAAGTTGTTGAGCCGCAATGGGTTAATGGAACTCAACAAAATTTTTTTTGGGGCTTTCTTTTAAGCCAAAGCAGAATTTCGTAAAATCGGACAAAATTTGGACCCAAAATTTTCTTTGACCACCCGTCGGCCCGACATGGGTTAACAAATTCCAAAACTGTTAATAGTGTCTACTCAATTCTCAAAGAGCATCACGTATACAAAATTTGAAGTCAATCGGTCAAACCGTGTCGAAGTTACAGTAAAGTATTGGAAAAACCTATAAAAAGCTGTTGGGCCGCAATGGGTTAATGGAACTCAACAAAAATTTTTTTGGGGCTTTCTTTTAAACCAAAGCAGAATTTCGTAAAATCGGACAAAGTTTGGACCCAACATTTTTTTTGACCACCCGTCGGCCCGACATGGGTTAACAAATTCCAAAACTGTTAATAGTGTCTACTCAATTCTCAAAGAGCATCACGTATACAAAATTTGAAGTCAATCGGTCAAACCGTTTTCATTTTAAAACAAAGAAGTTTAAATACTTGCACCACAGCCCCAACTTGGCGGTCCGTTAGAGCAAAATTTTTGGGCCACGATTTCTTTCCGTACCCAAAAACCCCTATATACAAATTTTCATGAAAATCGGCTGGGCAGTTTAGGAGTCTATTCGCTACATACAAACAAACAAACATTCCCTTTTATATATATAGAAGATGTATTTGTACAGAATGAGGTGTAACAAACGCATTAGTGAATTAAATATTTAAAAAAAAAACCCACTCACAAGCCTTAGTAATTTTCAGGCTAAATTTTAATAAATAATTATCAGTGATTTTAATAGTGATAATAATTATTAAAAGTTAAATATTATCAGTAAATTCTAATAGTGAATTAATTATCAAAAGTTAAATATTATCAGTAAATTCCAATAGTGAATTAAATATTTAAAAAAAAACCCACTCACAAGCCTTAGAAAATTTTCAGGCTAAATTTTAATAAATAATTTTCAGAATAATAAGTGAAAACATAAACCAATAAAACGTTTCTCAAAGAAACATGTGCTACACGTGTTTAATTTAACTATCAAATATTACTTAATTGGATACAAACTTTAACTAACTGAATAGAACTGATTATTTGTTAATTTGTTAATTTAAATAAAAATTATAGTTATTAAAACTAAAAGCAGCAATCTATTCTAAAAAATGTATTAAAAGAAATTGAACAAAATAAATCTTAAATCTGTTGTTAAACAGATCGAAAATTCAAAATAGTAGAAGCAAACCAAAACAAGTGATGAAAAAAAACCAAGGGTTTTTAAAAAAGCACATTTTCAAAATTATATTGTATTACATAATGAGTTTAACTTTGGAAATATTTACTTGGAAATAGTTACTACTGACTTATCTAAAAATTTTTAAAGCCCTTCAACGGGGAAGGTTGCCAAATTTCTCAAGAATCCAACCCCCCCCCCCCCCCCCCCCCCATCCTCTAATTTTTTAGGTTCTAGGAATTAAATTGTGAATTACACAAAAATTTGGAATTTTACTTAGAATTTTATTATCTAAGCAAAAATGGGTAAAACTGAGAGACACTTTCTTCAATTTAAGGAACCCCTTTTAAATTTAAGAAAAACCTTTAACATATGTTAAAATATAATGTTGGACCTTTAAATTTTTGTATATTAATAAAAAAAAAATTGGACAGGTATTCAAGTTACAGGTGCTAAAAATAGCATAATTTCAATTTTCGGGCCCTTATAGCTCCTAAATAGGGGGCTTGACAAAAAAATTTTGTTAACCGACTCCTACTAATTTTGAGTATCTAACATCTCCCAAAATTTCAAGATCCTAGCTTGAACCGTTTAGAAGATATGTGGGGCCAAAAATTTTGCAAAAATTGAGTTTTATATAATGGTAAATTTTAGTATCGTATGGCAACCATATACACTTAGGCGACATATTTTTGTAAAGCCTATAAAAGCAGCTCTCTAATACCGTTTTTCGATTGAAAATAAACCTAACAGAACTCTTGTTATATCAATTTAAATATAGGCCTTTTTTGGAATTTTCAGGGGCTGTAACTTCGTCACCCTTCAAAATTAAGAAAAACCTTTAACACATGTTGAAATATAATTATAGAGCTTTGAATTTTGTCTATCACTAAAACAAAATTTGAACAGGTATTCAAGTTACAGGTGTTTAAAAAGAGCAAAATTTCAATTTTCGAGCCCTTATAGCTTCTAAATAGGGGGCTTGACAAAAAAATTTTGAACCGACTCCTACTAATTTCTAAGTATCTAACTTCTCCCAAAATTTCAAGACCCTAGCTTGAACCGTTCAGAAGATATGTGTGGCCAAAAATTTTGCGAAAATTGAGTTTTGCGTAATGTTAAATTTTTGTGCCGTATGGCAACCCTAAACATTTTCCTTGTAAAAATTTATAAAGATTATGAAACCAGCTATCATTTGCCGTTTTCAGATTGAAAATATATGTAACAGAACTCTTGTTATAACACTTTAAATATAGGGCTTTTTCCAACTTTGGGGGGCTGTAGCCCCGTAACAGGTGGGGCTACAGAAAAAAATTCTTCTACGAAATTATTTTTTTCCAAAAACTACCCATGGTTAAAATTTCTTTTCTCTATTTCAAACGGTGGAAAAGTTTTTGTAAACATACGGACGGACGGACAGAGTGAAGCTATATAGGCACATTTTTACAAAATTTTTTGAAAATGTGCTAAAAAAGCATTTCTAATAAATTCAAGAAAATTATATATGAGTATATATATATATGGTTACATTTGTACACTTGCCATCCCTACATGTAAATAAAATAATAAAACATAGTCTTATCTCTTTCAAATATAGTGTTAATTACAATTACATCTTTAATGAATAAAAATCAAATACATATAGCTTTAAGTACAAACATGTTAATGGATAATAAAATCACATGCCATTTAATACAATTGTAATATAGTTTTAGTTTAAGTACAGTTATATTGTTAATAAAAAGAGCAACTTGAGTGCAAGTTGCCTTCTTGTTGATTTCTAGTTTAGAACAATAAAGTTGACATCAGTAATAAATGAGTTTCAATTATAACTGGCGCAGTCTAAACTAAAAAAAGAACCTACGTAAGAAAATAAAATAAAATAATTTAGTATAAAAAAAAATAATAATAAAATAGATAAAACAATTATTAAGTAAAGTTTAATAAAATTATTTTTATAAAATTCAAGAGTATTAAATAAAATTTGACAAAGTGAAAATAAAATGGCGTTACAATATCTAAAATAGACTTTGGATAATTTAAAGAGAACTGAAAGCACGTGTTATATATTAAATTTTATTCAAATTAGCTAAATTCGAATTAAAAAAAAAATATATTTTATTATGAAACGGATAATGATTCGCATTTTGAAATTTATCTTTGAATACAAAAAAAAATTATTTAAAATACTGAAAATAGTGAAAAACGAGGAAGAGTGTGGTAGAGTAGACTGTGTCAACTCTGGGATACCCGTATGACCGTTTTATAAACATTATATCATTTATAAACATTAATTACTTTTGACAAAATTTCAAACATAAAGCTTAATTAGGTGTAGTGTAATGCTCATATAAAAGAAGGAGTTGTATGGCAGCTACTCGAACCCTTTGCAGTAGACCAACCAAATTTTGCAGTAACTTTGGCCAATACACTAAACTATTTTTGGCAAAATTTCAGACACCCAGCATTAATTGTTATAGAGTAATGCTCATATAAAACAGGAAGTTGTATGGCAACTACTCGAACTCACTGCAACAGACCAACCAAATTTTCCAGAAACTTTGGCCATAAAACTAAACTACTTTTGCCAAAATTTCAGAAACGTAACTGTAATAGGTACAGAGAAATACTCATATAAAAAAAGAAGTTGTATGGCAGCCACCCGAACCAATGGACCAAAATGGCTGGATTTAAATAGCGATGACGGCTATTGCAAAAAAACGAATTTGCGAAAATTTCAAGATTCTAGCTCCTTTACTTTTTGAGTTATCGTGCGGACGGACGGACGGACGGACGGACGGACATACATAGCTAAAACGATTTTTTTTTCGATTCTGATCCGATCCATACACTTGAGTCTATATATACCCCCCTTCCTTCTCTGCGTCATAAACGTAATGGCAAATTTATTATACCCTTTGCCTATATAGTCATACGGGTATAACGAGGAAGAGTGTAGTAGAGTAGACTGTGTCAACTCTGGGATACCCGTATGACCGTTATATAAACATTATATCATTATTATTATAAACATTAATTACTTTTGGCAAAATTTCAAACATACCAGCTTTATTAGGTGTAGTGTAATGCTCATATAAAAGAAGGAGTTGTATGACAGCTACTCGAACCCTCTGCAGTAGACCAACCAAATTTTGTAGTAAATTTGGCCATTACACCAAACTATTTTTGGCAAAATTTCAGACACCTAACTTCAATAGGTACAGAGTAATGCTCATATAAAATAAGAAGTTGTATGGCAGCTACTCGAACCCTTTGCAGTAAACCAACCAAATTTTGTAGTAACTTTGGCCATTACACTAAACTATTTTTGGCAAAATTTCAGACACCTAACTTCAATAGGTATAGAGTAATGCTCATATAAAACAGGAAGTTGTATGGCAGCTACTCGAACTCACTGCAACAGACCAACCAAATTTTGCAGAAACATTGGCCATAGAACTAAACTCCTTTTCCTAAAAGTTCAGACACGTAGCTGTAATAGGTACAGATAAATACTCATATAAAAAAAGAAGTTGTATGACAGCCACCCGAACCCATGAACCAAAATGGCTGGATTTAAATAGCGATGACGGCTATTGCAAAAAAACGAATTTGCGAAAATTTCAAGATTCTAGCTCCTTTAGTTTTTGAGTTATCGTCCGGACGGACAGACGGACAGACGGACATACATAGCTAAATCGATTTTTTTTTTCGATTCTGATCCGATCCATACACTTGAGTCTATATCTACCCCCCCTCCTTCTCTGCGTCACAAACGTAATGGCAAATTTATTATACCCTTTGACTATATAGTCATATACGGGTATAAAAATAAAATAAACTAGATCAGGTACTTATTAAAGAAAGTTTAATAAAACGAATTTAAATTCTTTTAAATAGAATTCATAAAGGTTAGTAAAGTGAAAAATAATACTAAAGAAAATAAAAATTAAAAAAAGACGTCTTAATATCAAAAAAAAAAAACGAGGAAGAGTGTAGTAGAGTAGACTGTGCCAACTCTGGGATACCCGTTAGACCGTAACATATACATTATATCATCCGGTTAATTACTATTGGCTTTATTAAGTGTAGTGGATTACACATATAAAATAAAGAGTTGTATGGCAGCTACTAGAACCCTCTGTCGTGGGTTCTTTTGGCCATTACACTAAACAATTTTTGGACACCCGGCTACATTAGGTGGAGAGTAATGCTCATATAAAATAAGGAGTTGTATGGCAGCTACTCGAACCAACTCCACTAGACCAACCAAATTTTGCAGAAACTTTGGCCATTACACTAAACAATTGTTGGCAAAAATTCAGACACCCAGCTTCATTAAGTGGAGAGTAATGCTCATATAAAATAAGAAGTTGTATGGCAGCTACCCGAACCAACTCCACTAGACCAACCAAATTTTGCAGAAACTTTGGCCATAAAACTAAACTACTTTTGGCAAAATTTCAGACACGCAGCTGTAATAGGTACAGAGTAATGCTCATATAAAAAAAGAAGTTGTATGGCAGCTACCCGAACCCATGGACCAAAATGGCTGGATTTAAATAGCGATGACGGCTATTGCAAAAAAACGAATTTGCGAAAATTTCAAGATCCTAGCTCCTTTAGTTTTTGAGTTATCGTGCGGACGGACGGACGGACAGACGGACAGACGGACAGACGGACGGACGGACGGGCAGACGGACGGACGGACGGGCGGACGGACGGACAGACGGACGGACGGACGGACGGACATACATAGCTAAATCGTTTTATTTTTTGATTCTGATCCGATCCATACACTTGAGTCTATATCTACCCCCCCTCCTTCTCTGCGTCACAAACGTAATGGCAAATTTATTATACCCTTTGACTATATAGTCATACGGGTATAAAAAACTTGAAGAAATTAAAATTTAATGAAGATCGACAGCCATATGTGTTAATAATAAACTTTGCTAAAACTAGTTAAAATCGGATTAAAATAATTGTTTTCATTACCAACAATCTTGATTTTTTTTCAAATTATCTTCCAATAACAAAAACTATTGAAAATAAAGTAAAATGTGCTTCTCTTATTAGTTATTTATTACAAATAAATTCATTCTGCCAAATAAATAATGCGTCAAAATTTTTTCTTGATATTTAATGCAAAATATGGAATTAACAACATTTTAAGTTGTCATATCGAAGCAGAGAAAAAAAAACTTTAGCTGTTCCTTTCCGAAAGAAAAGAGACAGAAAAACAATAAAATTAAAATAAATTTAACCTCAATATCAAAAAAAAAAAAAAACCATAAATTCAAATAAAACACAAGCAACTCATAATTAATTTAATTTAAATATTGAATTTCAAGAAAAACGAGGAAGAGTGTAGTAGAGTAGACTGTGTCAACTCTGGGATACCCGTATGACCGTTATATAAACATTATAATACATTATACCGTTATATAAACATTATATCATTATTATTATAAACATTTATTACTTCTGGCAAAATTTCAAACATACCAGCTTTAATAAGTGAAATATAATGCTCATATAAAAGTAAGAGTTGTATGGCAGCTACTCGAACCCTCTGCAGTGGACCAACCAAATTTTGCAGTAACTTTGGCCATTACACTAAACTATTTTTGGCAAAATTTCAGACACCCAACTGACCCAACTTCAATAGGTATAGAGTAATCCCAAGCAGCAATCAAAGTGAAAGATACCTTTTCTTTATAGTTTGGGTTCATAAAAAGTTCCAGACTATATTTTTGGGACTAAATTTTATACTAGGTAGTCGTCATTCCATCATTGTAACTTTTTCATATAACTGTTACGTGACTATACCTATTTTTCTACGATGAAGTAATATATTAAAATTAAGTGAAACATTTAAGTTTAAGGAACCTAACAAAAACCATCCAAAAAGTTTTTAAACCTACATAGTAATTTTCATAGTCCCAAAAATGATAATAGGGATTAAGAGTTTTGATTTACCGTGACGTTATTATTCTAGTTTTTATTACGTCCTTGTTTCTTTATTTGGAACTATAGAGAGCCAGTTTTTATAAGGGAAACTTTAAAGTCATATAAAGTCTTTGTTACCTTATTTTGGAACTACATAAAGTCGATTACTTAAATAAAATTTTATAGTCGCATAAAAGGTATATATTTTACTGTGAAGTTATGGTTACCACAAGGAACTATAAACGGGTTTTTGTGCTCCTTGTTTTTGATAAACTTCATTTAATTGTCAAACGTTAATTCCAAGAGCCTAAAAAAATTTAAAATCTTTTAAATCTTTTAAAAATGGATTGCAGAAAACGAAAAAATTATTATAGATTAACAAGCTCATTTTATAGAAAAGTAAAAAAACAAATAAAGTTTTATGAAAATAGATCTAAAGCCATTAATGAAACAGTTTCTCGTACTGAAAAAAATGACAACCAAATATTTTTATATGACAATGATGAAAATGTTTCTAAAAATCAAAATTCTAATAATTGCAGTGAAGATAATAGTTTTGAGATAATATAATACACTTGAGATAACTTATTGTCAAGAAACTATATAGTAGCAAGCGGAACAATAAAGTAGCTAAAACTTTGTAGTTCCGAATTGACGTTTTCGCGACGATTTTGCTCGTATTCGCAATTTTATGGTGACATTTATTAGACTTTGCCACTATAAGGTAACAATATACAATGGAAGACATATTTTGATAAAGTGAACAAAATTATAGTTGTATCTGTTAACAATAGAGTACGAATTTTTTTTTCTATTGTAGAAAATATTTTAGTATTTATAAAAAAAACTGTTGAATTTTAAGTTTTATTTGAATTTTTGTAATAAAAAATAAATAGAAAAAAAATGAGTAATTATATATTAAAAAAATTAGAGTTTTCTGTCATATAAATTCTCGCTGCTTTATTAGGCATAAATTTTTTATGCTATAAAAATTTTTGTAGATTAAAAGCCGCGATTTAAAAAAAAAACTTTTCAGTAGCAAATTGTTTTAAGCGATTTAAAAATTTTGCAGCGATTTATTGTACTGAACGATGCCAATATTCATGAAAATTTGTTTAAGCAATTATTATATAAATTATTTGGTTACCTAGCTTTACCATTTCTAACATTAAACTTTAAAATCGCGTAACCTTTCTGTTCCTTTGGTTTTACACTATATTAATGCATATGCATATGCACATTAAACATTTTATATTTGTGCTTGACATGTGTTACAAACGCAAAAGAAATATGTTATACCTTTAAGCTATTTAAATACGGTGAATTTTTAAAAATTTATAAATTCTAAAATCAGCATTATTCAGGAGGCCCAATAATTTTTCGAGACTTTTTTCGTTAATAAAAGACCATATTCGTTAATAAAATTTTTTTCGCATTGAAAAATTCCTGGTATTATGTAGAAAATGTTCTATAATATTTTTATTTTAATACATATTATGTAACTTAAAATTTTTGTCTTTAATAAAAATTTGAAGTATTGAAACAGAAAATGTTTATTTAAATATTAATTAAAAAATATATTTTTCTCTTTCACTCTTTAAAAAAATATTTTTTTTGTTCTTTAAAATAAGTTTAAGAATAAGTTGCTAAAACTACATTGGAACCTAATTGGAACGTTTTTTTTGCACACCCAGCCACGTTTTAATATGAGAAGAGGGAACCAAAAAATGTTCCCCAATTTGGGTGCAGACACGTTGCAGACACGAAGCAACCAAGTTCTTATCACTCGTTACTGATACTTCATAGACCCCAATGTAGTATCTGTCTACGTGCCTATCTCACAGAATGCTATTTGGGATGCTCATATAAAATAAGAAGTTGTATGGCAGCTACTCGAACCCTTTGCAGTAGACCAACCAAATTTTGCAGTAACTTTGGCCATCACACTAAACTATTTTTGGCAAAATTTCAGACACCCAGCTTTAATAGGGATCGAGAAATGCTCATATAAAAGAAGGAGTTGTATGGCAGCTACTCGAACTCACTGCAACAGACCAACCAAATTTTGCAAAAACTTTGGCCATAAAACTAAACTACTTTTGCCAAAATTTCAGACACGTAGCTGTAATAGGTACTGAGAAATACTCATATAAAAAAAGAAGTTGTATGGCAATCACCCGAACCCATGGACCAAAATGGCTGGATTTAAATAGCGATGACGGCTATTGCAAAAAAATGAATTTGCGAAAATTTCAAGATTCTAGCTCCTTTAGTTTTTGAGTTATTGTGCGGATGGACGGACAGACGGACGGACAGACGGACGGACGGACATACATAGCTAAATCGATTTATTTTTCGATTCTGATCCGATCCATACACTTGAGTCTATATCTACCCCCCCTCCTTCTCTGCGTCACAAACGTAATGGCAAATTTATTATACCCTTTGACTATATAGTCATACGGGTATAACGAGGAAGAGTGCAGTAGAGTAGACTGTGTCAACTCTGGAATACCCGTATGAACGTATCATATACATTATATCATCCGGTTAATTACTTTTGGCTTTATTAACTGTAGTGGAATACATATAAAATAAAGAGTTGTATGGCAGCTGGCAGCTACTCGAACCCTCTGTCGTAGACCAACCAAATTTTAAGAAACTTTTGCCATTACACTAAACAATTTTTGGCAAAAATTCAGACACCCAGCTTCATTAGGTGGAGAGTAATGCTCATATAAGATAATGAGTTGTATGGCAGCTACTCGAACCCTCTGCAGCAGACCAACCAAATTTTGCAGAAACTTTGGCCTTTACACTAAACAATTGTTGGCAAAAATTCAGGCCCCCAGCTTCATTAGGTGGAGAGTAATGCTCATATAAAATAAGGAGTTGTATGGCAGCTACTCGAACCCTCTGCAGCAGACCAACTAAATTTTGCAGAAACTTTGGCCATAAAACTAAACTACTTTTGGCAAAATTTCAGACACTCAGCTGTAATAGGTACAGAGTAATGCTCATATAAAAAAAAAAGTTGTATGGCAGCTAACCGAACCCATGGACCAAAATGGCTGGATTTAAATAGCGATGACGGCTATTATCGTGCGGACGGACAGACGGACAGACGGACGGACAGACGGACGGACATACATAGCTAAATCGATTTATTTTTCGATTCTGATCCGATCCATACACTTGAATCTATATCTACCCCCCTTCCTTCTCTGCATCACAAACGTAATGGCAAATTTATTATACCCTTTGACTATATAGTCATACGGGTATAAAAAAAAAAAAAATAAAAATTTTTAAATTCAAACAAAACAAGAAATATAATTGAATCTATTTATTTTTATATACATAAGATTATATATTATATTATACGTACAGTATATATGTACAAAATTGTTTATGTTATATATTAAAATTTTATTTTTATATAAAGAAAAAAATATTCCTTTTCTCCTTCAAGTACATAGAAAATTATTTTGGTTCCCTATTAAATAGCCATTAAATATAAAAATAATAATTACAAGAATTTTTTTTTAAATTTAATTAAAATTATTCCTAAAATTAAAATAAATAAGAGCTGCCTATTTTTAAATAAATAGAAATAATTGTTTTTAAAATGGAAGAATTATGCTTGATAGATAAATTCAAAGTAACGCTAAGCTTAATAAAAGGTGTTTCGATTTTTGATGGGAAGAACCCAAATGCTCTCCCTGAGTTTGTAGAGAGGGTAGAATGCATCTTACCAACCATAAATATGTTCGACAAATTTTCAAAATAGGTCCAAAAATCAAAATAGAAACTATAATAATGCATCTGCAAATCTCGAAAGTAGATCATATCAAAGTAGAAACTCTAACAGAAATTCTAATAATTCATTTCCAAATTTTCAAAATAGACCCAATAATCAAAATAGAAACTATAATAATGCATCTGCAAAATGTAAATTTCCAATTTTTTAAGAATTTAACGAAAAGAATTATTTCGTTGAATTTCTAGAGATCAAATTTCATGACAAGTTTGATGGACTCATTGGCAACAACATCTTGGAACCTTTAAAAGTAATTATAAACTATGAAAATCGTGTTTTGAAAACTCGTAATGTCGAAATACAAATTTTTCTAAACGAATCAGAAGAAAACTATTATAGAAACTGTTACAAAGAAAATGTAACAGAGTTATTTTCAAACGAAATTAGACCATTTAATTTACTAGACCACATTCAAAGTTTCACTTAAATGATGAAGAAGTTAAGTTGCTACATAAATTAATTTTAAACAATAACAATGTTTTTTATAAAGCAGGTGACAACCTATCTTTCACAAGTCACATAAAACACTCCATTGTCACTAAAAATGAAATACCGATTTACTCACGTACATACCGTTATCCGGAAGTCCATAAAAACGAAGTTAATTTGCAAATCAAAGAAATGCTTCGTAACAAGATAATCCAAAACACAAATTCACCATTCAATTCACCCATATGGGTTGTCCCGAAAAAAGTTGATAACAGTGGCGAACAAAAGTGGCGGATAGTTATCGATTATAGAAAGTTGAATAACGTAACGGTCGATGATAAATATCATATTCCCTACATTGAAAATATTTTTCAAAAACTGGGTAAAGCCAACTATTAAATTCAACTATTTCACTTCCCTGTATTTGGCTAAGGGTTTCCACCAGATCAAACTAAACCCTAAAGATCGTGCAAAAACAGCTTTCTCGACTGCGAATGGTCACTATGAGTTCCTTCGTTTGCCATTCGGACTAAAAAACGGAACTGCAACATTTCAAAGACTAATTAACGAGGTGCTAAAAGAATTTATTAATTTAACATGCATATACAACGCATGGATGATATTTTGATATTCTCCATATCGCTCCAAGAGCATATAGAAGCTATTGGAAAAATTCTCGAAAAACTTTCAAAGGTGAATTTGAAAGTTCAACTAGACAAATGTTCCTTTTTAAAAAAGCAGACAGAGTTTTTGGGTCATGTGGTCACCGATAAAGGTATTAAACCAAACTCAAAGAAAATCGAGTCAATTCTAAAAATTCGGTTACCTGAAAATCAAAAACAAATTAAAAGTTTTTTGGGAATAACAGGGTTCTACCGAAAATTTATTAGGGACTACGCGAAAGTAGCCCACCCCTTAATAAAACATTTGAAAAAGGTTTTAAAAATAGATGTTAATGATAAAGAATACCGAAGTGCATTTGAAAAATTAAAAAAATTACTAACATCAGATCGAATCCTCAAATATCCGGACTTCAAAAAAACCTTTGTCTTTACTCGGATTTCGCATTAGGTGCCGTGTTGGAACAAAACAGTTCCAATCCAATCCAATTTCCTATATTTCACGCACGCTTAATAAACACGAAATCAATTACTCGACGATCGAAAAAGAATTATTGGGTATAGTGTGGGCAACCAAACAATTTAGACCCTATCTGTTCGGACGTAAATTGAAAATTAAAACTGACCATAAACTACTTATTTGGCTCAATGGACTAAAAGAACCAAATTGTAAGCTGCAACGGTGGAAAATCCGTTTAAACAAATTCGATTTTGATATCGAATATGTAAAAGGAAGACAAAATTATGTTGCAGACGGTTTATCGAGTATAAAGATTGATGAAAATCTAGAAAACGAAGAACCACCAATATTTTATTTAGAGGAGAATCTAAATGTATTAGCTGCCAATAGCACAAGCACAAGATTAAAGCAATCTCAAATTTTTAGTAACGAAAGTTGCAACGATTCTGAAATTATGACAACTCGCAGATATAGAATACCATATAATTAAAATATAAAATATTACAATATAAACAAAAAATAGAATTGTAAATATTGAAAATCTAAGACGTTTCTACATGTTATAAGGCCTAGTACTATCTCATGTTTAAATTGTATGTGGAATTCAATAAGACCAATTCTATTAACACGAATATAATATGACCCCCTGTTCCAACATGTACCTTTGGTATAGACAGGCTTATTAGCCTAACAGTTGAACAGTTAGCGCTTAAAAAAAAAAAAAAAAAAAAAAACTAACGCTACAATTCATAGTGCAAACGAAGACCCATCCGACCTTATTTACATTACTGAGAAACCCATAAACCTTTATAAGAGTCAAATCTATTTAAAAGAATCGCAAAAAGAAAAATGTTCTTTAAAAATTATTCATAAAAAATGCCAGAATACGATTTCCGTCTCCCGTCGTAGCAATCTTTTGAATCTAATGAAGAGAGTCATAATAGATAAAGGCTTAATGTGCATATATTTCAATAATTTAAACCTGTTTTTAAAATTTTAAGACCTATATCAAAAATATTTTTCAAACAATAAAAACCTAACTATTTTAAAATCCGCAAATAAGCTAATAGATATTACAGATAGAAATGAAATACTAACCATTATAAAAGAAGAACATACGCGAAATAATCATAGGAGCATTAACGAAGTTTTCAGAGAAATAAAAGAAAAATACTATTATCCCATCTTAGCAGTAGAAATAAGTAGAATCATAAATAATTGCGAAATTTGCAATATCGCTAAACATGATAGATCTCCCGCCAAAATTCAATTTAAGTTAACGGAAACACCCCGTAATATTAATGACATTGTACATATGGATATATGGTTTCCGGAGAGAAACAAACCATATCTAACTACCATAGACAAATTCTCAAAATACGCTTCCATACATAAATTAAACGATAGAACATGGGTATCTATTCTTGAGGCTATAAAAGAAAGGATACGATTCTTAGACAAAATGAAAAAACTTATTTCGGACGGAGAGAGGTGCATAATTCATAATACTGTTGAATTATTTCTGAAAGAAAATTCCATAATTTTTCACCAAACTACAGCTTCACATAAAGATCTCCCGCCAAAATTCAATTTAAGTTAACGGAAACACCCCGTAATATTAATGACATTGTACATATGGATATATGGTTTCCGGAGAGAAACAAACCATATCTAACTACCATAGACAAATTCTCAAAATACGCTTCCATATATAAATTAAACGATAGAACATGGGTATCTATTCTTGAGGCTATAAAAGAAAGGATACGATTCTTAGGCAAAATGAAAAAACTTATTTCGGACGGAGAGAGGTGCATAATTCATAATACTGTTGAATTATTTCTGAAAGAAAATTCCATAATTTTTCACCAAACTACAGCTTCACATAAAACAGGTAACAGTGATGTAGAGAGATTACATGGAACATTAAATGAGCATATGAGAATAATTAATACTGAAGGAAACGTAAAGAAATTAGATGACAAAATATTTAAAATCATAACTTCTTACAATAATTCAATTCACACTACAACAAACGTCAGACCAATAGAACTTTTAGAGAAAAACCTAAATAAAACGGACATAGAAAACCTTAAAGATAAACTTGAAAAAAAAAAAATATCTACGAATAAAAAAATTAAATACACACAAAGACCACAACCTGAACCTCACAAAGAATATTGTACAGCATAGAAACATAGCAAAAAATAGCTCAAAATGTAAAAGAATTAACTTTACAAATAAAACGACTAATCACAAGATCAAATATTATAAATCACAAATCAAAAGAAAATTTAAACACCAAACCTATTTTATTTTTCAGAAATGAATCTTACTAGTATAATAAAAAAATAAAAAAAAAAAAAATAAAAAAAAAAGAGAGCTATGATTATTCCATTTTCAAAACCTATTTTAACGAATACATATATTCGTATATAAAAAAAAGAAATTTATATTATAGTATATAAGTATATGAAATGTAAATTACTAATTTCTTTATAAATATGTATTGACTAATTCTTTATAAATACTGTGAGAATTATATATAGAAATTAAAACACAAAAAAAAAATGTAAAAATGAATTAATTTTGGACCAAAATATCTTAGGGGTGGAGGTGTTACATATAATTTGTACACTTGCCATCCCTACATGTAAATATAATAATAAAACATAGTCTTATCTCTTTCAAATATAGTGTTAATTAAAATTACATCTTTAATGAATAAAAATCAAATACAAATAGCTTTAAGTACAAACATGTTAATGGATAATAAAATCACATGTCATTTAATACAATTGTAATATAGTTTTAGTTTAAGTACAGTTATATTGTTAATAAAAAGAGCAACTTGAGTGCAAGTTGCCTTCTTGTTGATTTCTAATATTATAACAATAAAGTTGGCATCAGTAATAAATGAGTTTCAATTATAACTATATCTATATATTCAAAAAATACATAAACCTAAATTGTAAAACAAAAAGATATAATTAATGATTAAATAAAAAAAATACAAAATGTACTCCTAAATAATTACATAAATGCAAAGTTCTTAATAAACAAGTGATGAAAAAAACCAAGGGTTTTTAAAAAAGCACATTTTCAAAATAATATAGTGTTTCATACTGAGTATTTTATCGGAATATAATGTTGAAGCTTCAATGTTAACGTTCAATTTAAGAAATATATACGTTGGTGACTAAGTAACTACTTGTAGAAACAGTAAATTTTTTAATTTTTAAGTCCTAATAGCTCCTCTATGGGGAAGCTTGCCCAATTTATCAAGGATATAATTCTCCCTACTCCCCTTCCCCCAACTTTTTTAGGTTCAAGGAATTAAATTGTAAATCATACCAAAATTTGGAATTTTACTTAGAATTTTACTATTTAAGCAAAACTGGTTAAAACTGAGAGACACTTTCTTCAATATAAAGAACCGCTTTCAAATTTAAAAAAATCTTTTAACATATGTTACAAACATTTAAAAACAGTTATCTTTTGCCGTTTTCAAATTGAAAATACACTTAATAGAACTCTTATTATAACAATTTGAATATAGGGCTTTTCACAACTTTGGGGGCTGCAGCTCCGTAACAGGTGGGGCTACAGAAAAAAATTCTTCTACGAAATTATTTTTTTTGTAATACCTACTCGCGGTTAAAATTTCTTTTCTCTATTTCAAACGATGAAATAGTTTTTGTAAACATACGGACAGACAGACTGACGGACGGACGGACAGAGTGAAACTATATTGGCACATTTTTACAAAATTTTTTGAAAATGTGCTAAAAAACAGCAAATCAATAAAAAATATACACACACAAATACATAAAAAAATTTAATATTTTAACTCTAATTAATAACGAGGAAGAGTGTAGTAGAGTAGACTGTGTCAACTCTGGGATACCCGTATGACCGTAACATATACATTATATCATCCGGTTAATTACTTTTGGCAAAATTTCAAACATTCAGCTTTATTAGATGTAGAGTAATGCTCATATAAAAGAAGGAGTTGTATGGCAGCTACTCGAACCCTCAGCAGTAGACCAACTAAATTTTGCAGTAACTTTGGCCATTACACTAAACTATTTTTTGCAAAATTTTAGACACCCAACTTCATCAGATGTAGTGTAAAGCTCATATAAAAGAAGGAGTTGTATGGCAGCTACTCGAACCCTCTGCAGTAGACCAACCAAATTTTGCAGTAACTTTGGCCATTATACTAAACTACTTTTGGCAAAATTTCAGACACGCAGCTTCCATAGGTATAGAGTAATGCTCATATAAAATTAGAAGTTGTATGGCAGGTACTCGAACCCGTGGACCAAAATGGCTGAATTTAAAACTCGATTCCGTTTTTTGCATAAAAACGAATTTGTGAAAATTTCATAATCCTAGCTCCTTTACTTTTTGAGTTATCGTGATGACGGACGGACGGACATACATAGCTAAATCGCTTTATTTTTCGATTCTGATCCGATCCATACACTTGAGTCTATATCTACCCCCCCTCCTTCTCTGCGTCACAAACGTAATGGCAAATTTAGTATACCCTTGGACTATATAGTCATTCGGGTATAAAAACTCATATATTGTTAAAAATAAGAAGGAAATTTTATTAAAACAAACAAAAAACGAATAGTGTTTAATGGAAATAATTTCTCAGCTAAAATAAATATATAGATTAATATTTGGCATTAAAAATCTTAAAGCTAAATTTAATTTTTAAATTAATTTTTTTCCCCAACAAAAATATCAAAAACATATTATTTTCCGAATCAATGATGTAAATTGCAAATTAATGTTGAACCAGTGGCGTGCATTCATTACACACGGCGGTAAATTTATTAATTTTTGAATAGACGATTGAACAAACTGCTGTTCAGTATTCTTTAATTTACTGTAAGTAAACCACGGATGCTGATTAATAATTTTTTGATTAAATAGAATTTTTAATTTTATTATACCCGTATGACTATATAGTCAAAGGGTATAATAAATTTGCCATTACGTTTGTGACGCAGAGAAGGAGGGGCGGTAGATATAGACTCAAGTGTATGGATCGGATCAGAATCGAAAAATAAATCGATTTAGCTATGTATGTCAGTCCGTCCGTCTGTCCGTCCGTCCGTCCGTCCGTCTGTCCGTCCGTCACCACGATAACTCAAAAACTAAAGGAGCTAGGATCTTCAAATTTTCGCAAATTCGTTTTTTCGCAATAGCCGTCATCGCTATTTAAATCCAGCCATTTTGGTCCATGGGTTCGGGTAGCTGCCATACAACTTCTTTTTTTATATGAGTATTACACTACACCTAATAAAGCTGGTATGTTTGAAATTTTGCCAAAAGTATAGAATGTTTATAATAATAATGATATAATGTTTATATAACGGTCATACGGGTATCCCAGAGTTGACACAGTCTACTCTACCACACTCTTCCTCGTTAAATTTTGTAATAGAATTTTGTAACATTTAAAAAAAAACGAGGAAGAGTGTAGTAGAGTAGACTGTGTCAACTCTGGGATACCCGTATGACCGTAACATATACATTATATCATCCGGTTAATTACTTTTGGCTTTATTAAGTGTAGTGGAATACTCATATAAAATAAAGAGTTGTATGGCAGCTACTCGAACCCTCTGTCGTAGACCAACCAAATTTTGCAGAAACTTTGGCCATTATACTAAACAATTTTTGGCAAAAATTCAGACACCCAGCTTCATTAGGTGGAGAGTAATGCTCATATAAAATAAGGAGTTGTATGGCAGCTACTCGAACCCTCTGCAGCAGACCAACCAAATTTTGCAGAAACTTTGGCCATTACACTAAACAATTGTTGGCAAAAATTCAGACACCCAGCTTCATTAGGTGGAGAGTAATGCTCATATAAAATAAGAAGTTGTATGACAGCTACTCGAACCCACTTCACTAGACCAACCAAATTTTGCAGAAACTTTGGCCATAAAACTAAACTACTTTTGGCAAAATTTCAGACACGCGGCTTGAATAGGTACAGAGTAATTCTCATATAAAAAAAGAAGTTGTATGGCAGCTACTCGAACCCATGGACCAAAATGGCTGGATTTAAATAGCGATGACGGCTACTGCAAAAAAACGAATTTACGAAAATTTCAAGATCCTAGCTCCTTTAGTTTTTGAGTTATCGTGGTGACGGACGGACAGACGGACGGACAGACGGACGGACAGACGGACGGACAGACGGACGGACAGACGGACGGACGGACGGACATACATAGCTAAATCGATTTATTTTTCGATTCTGATCCGATCCATACACTTGAGTCTATATCTACCCCCCCTCCTTCTCTGCGTCACAAACGTAATGGCAAATTTATTATACCCTTGGACTATATAGTCATACGGGTATAACGAGGAAGAGTGTGGTAGAGTAGACTGTGTCAACTCTGGGATACCCGTATGACCGTTATATAAACATTATACCATTATTATTATAAACATTAATTACTTTTGGCAAAATTTCAAACATACCAGCTTTATTAGGTGTAGTGTAATGCTCATATAAAAGAAGGAGTTGTATGGCAGCTACTCGAACCCTCTTCAGTAGACCAACCAAATTTTGCAGTAACTTTGGCCATTACATTAAACTATTTTTGGCAAAATTTCAGACACCCAACTTCAATAGGTGTAGAGTAATGCTCAAATAAAATAAGAAGTTGTATGGCAGCTACTCGAACCCAATGCAGTAGACCAACCAAATTTTGCAGAAACTTTGGTCATGAAACTAAACTGCTTTTTAGAAAATTTCAGACATGTAGCTGTTATAGGTACAGAGTAATACTCATATAAAAAAAGAAGTTGTATAGCAGCTACCCGAACCCATGGACCAAAATGGCTGAATTTAAATAGCGATTACGGCTACTGCGAAAAAACGAATTTGCGAAAATTTCAAGATCCTAGCTCCTCTAGTTTTTGAGTTATCGTGGTGACGGACGGACAGACGGACGGACGGACGGACATACATAGCTAAATCGATTTATTTTTCAATTCTGATCCGATCCATACACTTGAGTCTATATCTACCCCCTCTCCTTCTCTGCGTCACAAACGTAATGGCAAATTTATTATACCCTTGGACTATATAGTCATACGGGTATAAAAATGCAAACATTTAATTAGTAAATGTAAAATATTAGTAAATTTTTTTATAAAAATATTGAAATAAATTTAAAAAATTTTTTGAAATATAAATCTATATTATTTAAATTTCTTTATTGAAATCATAATTAAAACTATATAGAGGAAAAAAAAATAATAAAATATGAACTCTTTTTTCTTCCAAAAAAATTAAAAAAAAACGAGGAAGAGTGTAGTAGAGTAGACTGTGTCAACTCTGGGATACCCGTATGACCGTTATATAAACATTATATCATTATTATTACAAACATTAATTACTTTTGGCAAAATTTCAAACATACCAGCTTTATTAGGTGAAATATAATGCTCATATAAAAGAAGGAGTTGTATGGCAGCTACTTGAACCCTTTGCAGTAGACCAACCAAATTTTGCAGTAACTTTGGCCATTAAACTAAACTATTTTTGGCAAAATTTCAGACACCCAGCTTTAATAGGTATAGAGTAATGCTCATATAAAATAAGAAGTTGTATGGCAGCTACTCGAACCCTTTGCAGTAGACCAACCAGATTTTGCAGTAACTTTGGCCATTACACTAAACTATTTTTGGCAAAATTTCAGACACCCAGCTTTAATAGGTATAGAGTAATGCTCATATAAAAGAAGGAGTTGTGTGGCAGCTACTCGAACTCACTGCAACAGACCAACCAAATTTTGCAGAAACTTTGACCATAAAACTAAACTACTTTTGCCAAAATTTCAGACACGTAGCTGTAATAGGTACAGGGAAATACTCATATAAAAAAGAAGTTGTATGGCAGCCACCCGAACCCATGGACCAAAATGGCTGGATTTAAATAGCGATGACGGCTATTGCAAAAAAACGAATTTGCGAAAATTTCAAGATCCTAGCTCCTTTAGTTTTTGAGTTATCGTGCGGACGGACGGACGGACGGACATACATAGCTAAATCAATTTTTTTTTCGATTCTGATCCGATCCATACACTTGAGTCTATATCTACCCCCCCTCCTTCTCTGCGTCACAAACGTAATGGCAAATTTATTATACCCTTTGACTATATATTCATACGGGTATAATAAGTTTAAATTTTTGAAATTAGAAATTAAGATATATTGAATTAACTATTTAAACATTAAGATTAAGTAAGAAGATAAAGAATTAAAGTTTTTTGTTTTTTTCTCTCAAAATATTATTAAGAGAATTTCAGTTTAAATTTTTGAAATTAGAAATTAAGATATATTGAAATAACTATTTAAAACTTTAAGAAGTAAGAAGATAAAGGATTAAATTTTTTTTTTCTCTCAAAATATTATTAAGGAAATTTAAGTTTAAATTTTCGCATTTAGAAATAAAAATAATTATCTTAACTAGAAGTAAAAAATTAAAAAAAAGGAAGCTTTTTTTGTTCCTTCCCAAAAGTAATTAATTTAGAACTTAAGTTTAAACAAATACTGAAGAATTTTGATTGAAATTAAATTCTGTGATTGAAGTGTAAAAATATTGAGATATTTTAAATTGGAAACTTTAATAATTTAATTTAAGTGTAAAGTTGCCTTTGATTTTGATTCATTTTATTATACCCGTATGACTATATAGTCAAAGGGTATAATAAATTTGCCATTACGTTTGTGACGCAGAGAAGGAGGGGGGGTAGATATAGACTCAAGTGTATGGATCGGATCAGAATCGAAAAAAAAATCGATTTAGCTATGTATGTCCGTCCGTCCGTCCGCACGATAACTCAAAAACTAAAGGAGCTAGAATCTTGAAATTTTAGCAAATTCGTTTTTTTGCAATAGCCGTCATCGCTATTTAAATCCAGCCATTTTGGTCCATGGGTTCGGGTGGCTGCCATACAACTTCTTTTTTTATATGAGTATTTCTCTGTACCTATTGTAGCTACGTGTCTGAAATTTTGGCAAAAGTAGTTTAGTTTTATGGCCAAAGTTTTTGCAAAATTTGGTTGGTCTGTCGCAGTGAGTTCGAGTAGCTGCCATACAACTCCTTCTTTTATAAGAGCATTACTCTATACATAGTAAAGCTGGGTGCCTGAAATTTTGCGAAAAATAGTTTAGTGTAATGGCCAAAGTTACTGCAAAATTTTGTTGGTCTACTGCAAAGGGTTCGAGTAGCTGCCATACAACTTCTTATTTTATATGAGCATTACTCTATACCTATTGAAGTTGGGTGTCTGAAATTTTGCCAAAAATAGTTTAGTGTAATGGCCAAAGTTACTACAAAATTTGGTTGGTCTACTGCAGAGGGTTCGACTAGCTGCCATACAACTCCTTCTTTTATATGAGCATTATATTTCACCTAATAAAGCTGGTATGTTTGGAATTTTGCCAAAAGTAATTAACCGGATGATATAATGTTTATATAACGGTCATACGGGTATCCCAGAGTTGACACAGTCTACTCTACTACACTCTTCCTCGTTATTACTATTATTGGTTCACTACTGGTTTGCGGATCAATTTATTTGAATTTTTCTTCTTAAAAGCCATTCTATTCCGTTCCTATTTTTTTTTTTTGTTTTGTTTTTCACCATTTAAATCATAATTAAATTTTAAACAAATAAATAATGGCCAATTCAGCTGAATTTCAAGCTTATATCTCGCAGCTTCTTCAACAAAATAATGAGAAATTCGAGAAAAAAATTCAAGAACTGACGGAAAAACTGTCTTTACTAGAGATGAAACCCGTGATACAAAAACACGAACCTATTGATATGTCACAATTTAAACCTGCAACCCTCGAAACAGTTCGGAACTTACCGGAATTCAACGGAGAAAGAATAAATTATTCTTCTTGGAGACGTAATTTTCTTTAAATGAGGGATATGAAGGAACAAATCTTTATGCTCAAGCTCTTTTAATAATTAGAACAAAAATAACTGGATCTGCCGACCAAATACTTTCCGAGTATAACACCGTACTCAATGCAGAAGCTATAATTGCTAGACTTGATCACGCTTACGCAGACAGACTTCCTTTACACATACTCGAACAAGAACTTAACCTCCTACGACAGGGTAGGCTTTCTATCGATACCTATTACGATAAGGTTGAGAAGCAATTAAGCCTCATCACGACTAAAATCATGATGGAATATACAGACCAGAACTTAATTGATTCCTTTATTATCAAGTATCGTGAAAACGCACTTCGTACCTTTATTTCCGGCCTCGATCCGATCATTGGTAACGTGATTTATTCAAAAAGTCCTATCGAACTTCTTTCCGCTTAAGCAATGGCGCAGGAGCTCGAAAGCAACAGGTGGCGATACCGTTTCGCAAATTCTGTCGCAGAATTCAACGGTAAAACCTCGAATAACCTCCATTTTAGAAGAGTCATCCCGCAACAAACACAACAACAAAATGTAAGTAAACCACACTTAAAAAAAAGCCCTCTATATTCTAGTTCTCACAAACCGACTCCTATGGATGTTGATCCACCACTGTCAAAACTTCGGCAAAGAACTCTTCATCAACAAACCAATAATACATCCGAAAATTTTAGAACCTTCCATCAAACTGAACCACCCAATAACCAAACCCCAAAACGAGAAAGAAAGTATTCACATTAGTCTAACCCTCACAAAACCCAAAGGATTAACAACATAATTCCCGAAGAAATAGACTTCTTATGCTTGTCTGACCATGAAGACAATATAAGTCATTCAAATTGGGGGGAAACATTTGAACATACAGGTTCTACATATTCTGACGAAGTGAATTTTTTAGAGTAAATTCCTCTTTTCTACCCTACGTAGAGAAGAGTTTAAACGTATCAACAACTATAAGAAAAAAATTTTTAATTTTAAATAAATCTATTTGTAATATAGGAGAATATCCAGTAAAGAAAAGAGCCCGAAATACCTACAGTTGCAAGTTTGTTTAGTAAAATTTTGTGATCAACACGATCGAATGCTTTGCTAAAGTCCGTGTAAATAGCATCAACTTGGTGCCCATTTTCCATTTCATTAAGGATTTCAGAAGTATAAAATAAAAGGTTTGTTGTTGTGGAACGACCATTTCTGAATCCATGTTGTTGTTCGTTTAGTTTTGTATTTATGATGGATGTAATTTTGTTTACAACAATTTTTTCGAACAACTTTGGAATAGTCGATAAAATAGCAATGCCACGGTAATTTTCGACGAATGATTTATATCCCTTTTTATGAATAGGGGTAAGATAAGAAGATTTCCAAACAAGAGGGAAAATACCTGAAGAAAGAGATTTATTAAAAATATAATGAAGTGGATAAGTTAGATAACTAACACAGTTGTATAAAAAAGTCGGTGGGATTAGGTCAGGTCCTATACCTTTTTTAGTATCAAGTTTAGTGATTGCTTCAAATATTTCAATTTCGGTAAGATATAAGTCCGTAATAATAGGATTTGAATTATTTATTATGTAAGAGAAATCAAAATCAAATGGAGAATGGTGTGGACGATAAACTTTTTGAAAAGAATTAGCAAAAAAATTGCAGATAGTTTTAGTAAAAATAGAAACCGTATTGTCTTTTGACATTGAGCTTGGATAGCCGTAAGTTTTGCGTTTTGTATAAACGAAGTCAAATAAAGTTACTTATGACAAACAATATAAGAGCCTTTGCAGAACCCAATGAATCTCTACCATATAACACAAATGTCAAAGCTGCCATAAATACAGTAACTGAAGACCCTGTTTATACAAAATCATATCCCTATCCATTAGCATATGCCGGATTTGTTAAAAAAGAAGTTCAGGAACTTTTGAAAAATAAAATCATACAACCATCTCGTAGTCCTTACAATAGTCCTATATGGGTTGTCGCAAAGAAAACTTTGGATGAAAGTGGAAAAAACGAGCTTCGTCTCGTCATTGATTTTCAGAAATTAAACAAATTTACTGTTTCTGATAAGTATCCAATTCCAGACACATCCGTAATCCTTTCCAATTTGGGCAAAAATAAATTATTTTCTACTCTGGACCCAAAAAGTGGATTTCATTTAATTCTAATGAGTCCGAAAGATAGAAAGAAAACAGCTTTTAGCGTTAACAATAGGAAGTACGAATTTTGTCGGCTTCCATTCGGTTTAAAAAACGCTCCGAATATTTTCCAACGGACCATAGGCGACGTTTTAAGGGAAGAGATTGGAAAAACTTGCCATGTTTATATTGATATCATCATATTTTCAGAAAGTGCAGAACAACACTTAAAAGATGTAGAAAAAATTTTAAAAATGCTAACAGAAGCAAATATGCGTGTTTCCCCAAAAAAATCCAGATTCTTTATGAGAGAAGTTGAATTTTTTGGGTTCATAGTGGGAGTAAAGGAATTATAACGTGTCCAAAAAAAGTAAGTGACATTTTGCAATATAAAGATCCTACCAATCTTCGTACCCTTCGCGCATTTCTCGGTTTACTTGGATACTATAGGCGATTTATTTACGATTATGCGCGGGTAACGAAACCACCTACAAGGTATCTTAGAGGTGAAAATGGTAATATTGGAACCAAAAATTCCAAAAATGTAGAAGTTAAATTGGACAAGGAAGCACTACATGCTTTTAACGCTGTCAAACAAGTCTTGGCATCAAAAGAAGTATTGCTTCAACAAACCTTTCGAACTTACAACAGATGCCTCTAATGTAGCATTAGGAGCAGTTCTGACACAAAATGGTAAACCGATAACTTTCATTTTAAGGACCTTATCAAAAACGGAAGAAGCTTATGCAACTAATGAACGCGAATTACTTGCTATTGTGTGGGCATTCCAAAGTTTAAGGAATTATCTTTATGGCGCTTCTGACATTCGAATATACACAGACCATCAACCCTTAATTTTCGAAATTTCAGAGCCTTCAGACACACTGAAAAAATGGTTATGGATGTATTTAATGCGGATGATAAATTTGAAATAGTAGCAAACGAACATAATAGGGCACATAGATCCTATAAGGAAAACCTATTACAAATACTAGACGAATATTTTTTTCCTGAAGTTAAAAATATTCTAAGAAAAATTAAAACGGATGCAAAATATTCCAAAAGGCTAAATACGATCGAAGACCTAAGTCTCATCCCATGGATACCACCCCAATTCCTAATGAGGTCGGCGAAATTCTACATTTGGATATCTTTTCTACAGAGGGAACTTTATTTCTCACCTGTTTAGATAAATTTTCAAAGTTAGCCAGTGTTAAACCTTTAAAATCAAAATTAGACGTCGATGTTAGACCATGCATACTAGAAATTATTGTTACTTTTAACCCAAAAACTATTGTTACGGATAATGAGCGAGCAGTTTGCTCCAAAACAATCCAAACAACATTAAATAATCTTGGAATATTACACCATAAAGTTCCTACATTGCACAGCACAAGTAACGGGCAAGTGGAACAATTCCACTCAACTCTTATAGAAATAGCAAAGTGTAATAAAAATCACAATGAAACAATAGTCCTCTTACCAGCAAACAAAACTCTTACTTACCAGCACTCATAAATACAACACCTCGATTCATTCTGTTACTGGCTATATACCAACTGATATTTTGAAAAACCAATCAGAAAAACTCCAATCCGAAGTAAAAAATGAATTAACAATAGCTCAAAATAAAAGCCTACAATACCATAATAGAAATAAGATAGAAAAACATTTCAAACATTTCAAAGAGGTTCAAATTCTACAGGATCTAGGTTCGACTGTTAAACTAACTGATGGTCGAATCATCCAAAAGACAATCTCAAACCATTTTCCAATAATTTACAAACATAATAGAAAAAAATTTAAATAATATCGTCATTTTAATTTCAACCATGATCTAAAATAGAATAACAGCTTTTCCCCTAATTAATATAATAAACGGTATTGCCCTTTCAAAACTGAACATTGCAAATCAATTGAAACACTTTAAAATAAATAAAACAACTGATCAAAATTTTTCAATACCAATTTCCGATGTAATGATATTGTTAAAAGTAAAAATTACAGTTCAACTAACCAAATTAATCATGTTGTAAAAAGTTCCGATAGTAAAAGAAATTTATGAGCACGAGTTTTATAGCATTTGAATTTACTACAATTATCATTAGAATAGTCGCTATTACTTTCATTACAACAATTAATGCCATACGATAAATTACACGAACCGAGGACGCTTCGTCTTAGAAAGGGAGGAGTTAACAGGGTTAACATAATTTCCAATTTAATAAATGCTTATCTCCTTACTCTTACTTTATTTTATTTAGCATGCTCACTGTAATCGTTAATTGAACTGCAATCAATGATCAGATTTCTTTTTAAATATTTGTTACAATCCAAAGAGTAAATTTAACTTGTAATGTAAACTATGTAATATTAATAGTTAACAGTAAAATATTACCACATGTAAAATTCTTGTTTTATATCGCATGATTTTTAGTTTGGAATATTGGAACGGAATTCAATTGAGTTGATACCTCTAAACTGTATAGTTTAAGTACAATAAAATTAATAAAGAATTATAAACTTCGAAAATAATTGTTTTAATTATTTTAACTTACATGTACGCATACAAAATTTACATTCAAGTGGTCAAACAGTTTCTGCTTAAGAGTAAAGTAATGAAAAAATATGTAAAACGAGGAAGAATGTAGTAGAGTAGACTGTGTCAACTCTGGGATACCCGTATGACCGTAACATATACATTATATCATCCGGTTAATTACTTTTGGCAAAATTTCAATCATTCAGCTTTATTAGGTGTAGAGTAATGCTCATATAAAAGAAGGAGTTGTATGGCAGCTACTCGAACCCTTTGCAATAGACCAACCAAATTTTGCAGTAACTTTGGCCATTACACTAAACTATTTTTTGCAAAATTTCAGACACCCAGCTTCATCAGGTGTAGTGTAAAGCTCATATAAAAGAAGGAGTTGTATGGCAGCTACTCGAACCCTCTGCAGTAGACCAACCAAATTTGGCAGTAACTTTGGCCATTATACTAAACTACTTTTGGCAAAATTTCAGACACGCAGCTTCCATGGGTATAGAGTAATGCTCATATAAAATTAGAAGTTGTATGGCAGGTACTCGAACCCGTGGACCAAAATGCCTGAATTTAAAACTCGATTCCGTTTTTTGCAAAAAAACGAATTTGTGAAAATTTCATAATTCTAGCTCCTTTACTTTTTGAGTTATCGTGATGACGGACGGACGGACGGACGGACGGACGGACATACATCGCTAAATCGATTTATTTTTCGATTCTGATCCGATCCATACACTTGAGTCTATATCTCCCCCCTCCTTCTCTGCGTCACAAACGTAATGGCAAATTTATTATACCCTTCGACTATATAGTCATACGGGTATAAAGATGAGCTGTGCCACAATGGGTTAACAGAGCACAACAAACCGCTTTTTGAAAATTTGATCGAGCAATATTTCGCAAAATTAGACGTAATATCCTTCCCAAATTTTTTTTGGAATAATTGTCGGGCGGAAAGGGTTAACAAATTCCAAGAGTGAACTCCATTCTCAAAGAAGTGCACATATACAAAATATGAAGTCAATCGGTCAAACCATTTCTAACTTATAGCAAAGTTACGAAAAAACCTATAAAAAGCTTGTAAAGGCCGCGGAACCTATAAAGGCCGCGGAACTCTACAAATATTTTTTTGAGACTTTCTTTTAACAAACTAGTACTTCGAAAAATTGGCCGAAAATTGCTTTTTTGCAATTTGCACGCTTCCGAGCAACGCCGGGTAAATCTGCTAGTGTATTATATTTTATAAATTAAAAACTAAATATTTTTTTAATAAACGACGAAATTTTTATACCCGTATGACTATATAGTCCAAGGGTATAATAAATTTGCCATTACGTTTGTGACGCAGAGAAGGAGGGGGGGTAGATATAGACTCAAGTGTATGGATCGGATCAGAATCGAAAAATAAATTGATTTAGCTATGTATGTCCGTCCGTCCGTCCGTCCGTCCGTCCGTCCGTCCGTCCGTCCGTCCGTCTGTCCGTCCGTCCGTCATCGCGATAACTCAAAAAGTAAAGGAGCTAGGATTATGAAATTTTCACAAATTCGTTTTTATGCAAAAAACGGAATCGAGTTTTAAATTCAGCCATTTTGGTAACCGGGTTCGAGTACCTGCCATACAACTTCTAATTTTAAATGAGCATTACTCTATACCCATGGAAGCTGCGTGTTTGAAATTTTACCAAAAGTAGTTTAGTATAATGGCCAAAGTTACAGCCAAATTTGTTTGGTCTACTGCAGAGGGTTCGAGTAGCTGCCATACAACTCCTTCTTTTATATTAGCTTTACACTACACCTGATGAAGCTGGGTGTCTGAAATTTTGCAAAAAATAGTTTAGTGTAATGGCCAAAGTTACTGCAAAATTTAAATGGTCTACTGCTGAGGGTTCGAGTAGCTGCCATACAACTCCTTCTTTTATATGAGCATTCCACTACACCAAATGAAGCTGGGTGTCTGAAATTTTGCCAAAAATAGTTTAGTGTAATGGCCAAAGTTACTGCAAAATTTGGTTGGTCTACTGCAAAGGGTTCGAGTAGCTGCCATACAACTCCTTCTTTTATATGAGCATTACTCTGCACCTAATAAAGCTGAATGTTTGAAATTTTGCCAAAAGTAATTAACCGGATTATATAATGTATATGTTACGGTCATACGGGTATCCCAGAGTTGACATAGTCTACTCTACTACACTCTTCCTCGTTTTTGTATTAAAATTAATTATATGAACAGTTTTAAATTTATCATTGTATTTTAGAAATACATTTATTGCATATTTTGATTATTATATTTGATAACGAGGAAGAGTGTAGTAGAGTAGACTGTGTCAACTCTGGGATACCCGTATGACCGTAACATATACATTATATCATCCGGTTAATTACTTTTGGCAAAATTTCAAACATTCAGCTTTATTAGGTGTAGAGTAATGCTCATATAAAAGAAGGAGTTGTATGGCAGCTACTCGAACCCTTTGCAGGTGACCAACCAAATTTTGCAGAAACTTTGGCCATTACACTAAACTATTTTTGGCAAAATTTCAGACACCCAGCTTCATTTGGTGTAGTGTAATCCTCATATAAAAGAAGGAGTTGTATGGCAGCTACTCGAACCCTCAGCAGTAGACCAACTAAATTTTGCATTAACTTTGGCCATTCCACTAAACTATTTTTTGCAAAATTTCAGACACCCAGCTTCATCAGGTGTAGTGCAAAGCTCATATAAAAGAAGGAGTTGTATGGCAGCTACTCGAACCCTCTGCAGTAGACCAACCAAATTTTGCAGTAACTTTGGCCATTATACTAAACTACTTTTGTCAAAATTTCAGACACGCAGCTTCCATAGGTATAGAGTAATGCTCATATAAAATTAGAAGTTGTATGGCAGGTACTCGAACCCGTGGACCAAAATGGCTGAATTTAAAACTCGATTCCGTTTTTTGCATAAAAACGAATTTTTGAAAATTTCATAATCCTAGCTCCTTTACGTTTTGAGTTATCGTGATGACGGACGGACGGACACACGGACGGGCATACATAGCTAAATCGATTTATTTTTCGATTCTGATCCGATCCATACACTTGAGTCTATATCTACCCACCCTCCTTCTCTGCGTCACAAACGTAATGGCAAATTTATTATACCCTTGGACTATATAGTCATACAGGTATAAAAAGCAAATCAAAGCATTAATGGTTTTAACTAACATTAAAAATCATGAAATTATATAAACTTTTAAATTTATATTATTACAAATTAATATTTCTTTCGAATGACTTTGAGTTTGATTATATAGGACATTTAAAAATAAGTAAATTAAGAGAATAAATTTCAAAGTTATTGAAAATTGTAAATTGGGCTAGCCATTAGCTAATGATTTTAAAATGACTTATGGACTTCCCATTAAATTTGACACAAATACATTTTTTAGTATTTTTATTATACCCTACACCTATAGAATAGGTAAAAGGGTATATTAACTTTGGTATGGTGTTTGTAACCACCTAAAGGAAGCGAGCTAGATATGGAAAAGTATAAATATTTGTGATCAGGTGACCTCCTGAGTCGATATAGCCATGTCCGTCCGTCCGTAGGCACGATAACTCAAAAAGTAATAGAGCTATCTGGATGAAATTTTAACTGTAGGTTACTAGGACTGAAAGTACGGCGGGGATTGCATATAGGCGAAATCGGCCCATGGGTTCGGATTCTGGACCTTTTAATCGATCGAAGGGCAAACGAACATATATAAAAAATCACGATAACTCAACAACTAATGACGCTATCTTCATAAAATTTGTGCTGTAGGTTATTGGTAATGAAACTACGGCGGCATTTGCGCACGGTGAGGATTGGACAATGGGTTCGGAACTTAGAACTTTTTGATCGAATTTAGGCCAAACTAGCATAATTCCGTAACCAATGAAGATAGAACCTCCAAATTTGGTATCAGAGTGTCGCTTTCAATCTCCTTAGTCTCCTTGAAATTTGAGCCCAATTGGAGTAGTGAGTGGGAACCAGCCACTCAGTTCCGAGGACCTTAAAGCATATTTTCGAAATTAATAAAGATAGTAACTTGAAACAAATGTAGAAGCTTCAAATTTGACACATGGGTGTTCTTTACTATTTCCTTCGTGTCTCTCTAATTTTGGATCAATTGGAGTGGTGGTTCAGTACCTCTCTCAGACCCACTAATGTGTAAAAGCTTATCATCGAAATTAATAAAACTAGTAACTTAAAATTAAGATAACACGTTCCAATTGTGTACAAGGGTTAACTAGTATTGAAAGTATGACGGGGACTGCATATGGGCGAAATCGTAATATGGTTTCGGGTTCTGAAACCCTTGAAAAGCTCAAGAGCTAACAAACATATATCTTAAAACAACATAACTCAAAAAATAATGCCGCTATTTTGATGAAATTTAAACTCTAGGTTACTAGTAATGAAAGTACCATGGGAGTTCTGGTCGAGTTTATTTTCGAAGCCAAAGAATATATTTCCTATTTCCTATGTGTCCCCGAAATTCTGACTTAATTGTAGTAGTTCAGCTATGTTCAAAGGTGCATTTATCTAAAATTTTTTTCTATATTTAAATAAATTATATGAAAAGGTCTAAATTTGTAATTGTATTTTAGAAATACATTTATTGCATATTTTGCGTTTATAAGCTTTTCTAATAGGTACTACATAAACAAGCAATTTAAAATAATTGCAATTTTGAAAAATTTTAATTATTAAATATATTAGCTTTTTATCACAAAATTTAATAATTCAAATTTTTTCATTTTGTAATTGAATTGGAATAAATATATTTTCATTTATTTCAAGTTTTTTTGTTTTTAAATATTTTTAAATAGATAAATTAGTAAGAATTTGTAATATTTTTTAATAGATAGTGTAATTAGAAAATGTTTTTAGTATTATAAAGTTAATTTGGTTAGCTATGTCTTACGATCAAATTAATAACAGCTCTTATGGTGTTAAAACGACTTATGGATATGTCCTTAAATTTGAACCAAATAGATGTAGGGTATTTCTAAGTCGGTTGCACCGACTGACTGTTTCTTTACTTGTTTTTAATATTACTTTGTTTTTCACTCTGGGTATCCATTGCAATACCCTGAATATTTTTATTAAAAATATTTAAATTCGTGTTTATAGTCTGTTTCAATTGATTTTGTTCTATTTCTGATTGCATGGTGCAATCCAGAAATGAACTCACAAAGAAAATTAAAAAATTAATTGAAAATCGATCGCATTATTTATAAAATTATTTTTATACCCGTATGACTATATAGTCCAAGGGTATAATAAATTTGCCATTACGTTTGTGAGGCAGAGAAGGAGGAGGGGGGGGTAGATATAGACTCAAGTGTATGGATCGGATCAGAATCGAAAAATAAATCGATTTAGCTATGTATGTCCGTCCGTCCGTCATCACGATAACTCAAAAAGTAAAGGAGCTAGGATTATGAAATTTTCACAAATTCGTTTTTATGCAAAAAACGGAATCGAGTTTGAAATTCAGCCGTTTTGGTCCACGGGTTCGAGTACCTGCCATACAACTTCTAATTTTATATGAGCATTACTCTATACCTATGGAAGCTGCGTGTATGAAATTTTGCCAAAAGTAGTTTAGTATAATGGCCAAAGTTACTGCAAAATTTGGTTGGTCTACTGCAGCGGGTTCGAGTAGATGCCATACAACTCCTTCTTTTATATGAGCTTTACACTACACCTGATGAAGCTGGGTGTCTGAAATTTTGCAAAAAATAGTTTAGTGTAATGGCCAAAGTTACTGCAAAATTTAGGTGGTCTACTGCTGAGGGTTCGAGTAGCTGCCATACAACTCCTTTTTTTATATGAGGATTACCCTACACCAAATGAAGCTGGGTGTCTGAAATTTTGCCAAAAATAGTTTAGTGTAATGGCCAAAGTTACTGCAAAATTTGGTTGGTCTACTGCAAAGGGTTCGAATAGCTGCCATACAACTCCTTCTTTTATATGAGCATTACTCTACACCTAATAAAGCTGAATGTTTGAAATTTTGCCAAAAGTAATTAACCGAATGATATAATGTATATGTTACGGTCATACGGGTATCCTAGAGTTGACACAGTCTACTCTACTACACTCTTCCTCGTTATACCCGTATGACTATATAGTCATTATACCCGTATGACTATATAGTCAAAGGGTATAATAAATTTGCCATTACGTTTGTTTATACCCGTATGACTATATAGTCAAAGGGTATAATAAATTTGCCATTACGTTTGTGACGCAGAGAAGGAGGGGGTAGATATAGACTCAAGTGTATGGATCGGATCAGAATCGAAAAATAAATCGATTTAGCTATGTATGTCCGTCCGTCCGTCCGTCTGTCCGTCCATCCGTCTGTCCGTCCGTCACCACGATAACTTAAAAACTAAAGGAGCTAAGATCTTGAAATTTTCGCAAATTCGTTTTTTTGCAATAGCCGTCATCGCTATTTAAATCCAACCATTTTGGTCCATGGGTTCGGGTAGCTGCCATACAACTTCTTTTTTTATATGAGCATTACTCTGTACCTATTACAGCTGCGTGTCTGAAATTTTACCAAAAGTAGTTTAGTTTTATGGCCAAAGTTTCTGCAAAATTTGGTTGGTCTACTGCAGTGGATTCGAGTAGCTGCCATACAACTTCTTATTTTATATGAGCATTACTCTCCACCAAATGAAGCTGGGTGTCTGAAATTTTGCCAAAAATAGTTTAGTGTAATGGCCAAAGTTACTGCAAAATTTGGTTGGTCTACTGCAAAGGGTTCGAATAGCTGCCATACAACTCCTTCTTTTATATGAGCATTACTCTACACCTAATAAAGCTGAATGTTTGAAATTTTGCCAAAAGTAATTAACCGAATGATATAATGTATATGTTACGGTCATACGGGTATCCCAGAGTTGGCACAGTCTACTCTACCACACTCTTCCTCGTTTTTTTTATTTAATTAAATTTTTTCAAATATTGTCAATTATATACTGCTATTTTGTTTTTATAACCTATACCTATAGAATAGGTAAAAGGGTTAATTAACTTTGGTATGGTGTTTCTAACCACCTAAAGGAAGCGAGCTAGATATGGAAAAGTACATTTATTTGTGATCAGCGTGACCTCCTGAGTCGATATAG
This sequence comes from Dolichopus griseipennis, assembly GCA_963082915.1. Classification (NCBI taxonomy): domain Eukaryota; kingdom Metazoa; phylum Arthropoda; class Insecta; order Diptera; family Dolichopodidae; genus Dolichopus; species Dolichopus griseipennis. The sequence goes on along the minus strand of CAUJBZ010000610.1, from coordinate 29,183 downwards.
CCAAGTCCGCACGTCCGTAGGCACGATAACTCAAAAAATAATGAAGCTATATTGATGAAATTTTAATTGTAGGTTACTAGGACTGAAAGTACGGCGCGGACTACATAAGAGCGAAATCAGCTCAAGGGTTCGGATTCTGGACCTTTTAAATGGTTTCAGGGCTAACGAACATATATAAAAAGTCACGATAACTCAACAATTACAGACGCTATTTTCATGAAATTTGAGCTGTAGGTTATTGGTAACGAAACTACGGTGGCGATTGCGTACGGTGAGGGTTGGACAATGGGTTCGGAACTTAGAACTTTTTGATCGAATTTAGGCCAAAGTAGCATAATTCCGAAACCAATGCAGACAGAACCTCCAAATCTGGAATCAGGGTGTCGCTTTCGATTTCCTTAGTCTCCTTGAAATTTGAGCCCAATTGGAGTAGTGGGTGGGGACCAGCCACTCAGTTCCGAGCATATTTTCGAAATTAATAAAGATAGTATCTTGAAACAAATGTAGAAGCTTAAAATTTGGCACATGGGTGTTCTTTACTATTTCCTGCGTGTCCCTCTAATTTTGGATCAGTTAAAGTGGTGGTTCTGTACCTCTCTTAGACCCCCCAATGTGTAAAAGCTTATTATCGAAATTAATAAAACTAGTAACTTAAAATTAAGATAGAACGTTCCAATTGTGTACAAGGGTTGACTAGTATTGAAAGTGTGACGGGGACTGCATATGGGCGAAATCGTACTATGGTTTCGGGTTCTGGAACCCTTAAAAAGTTCAAGGGCTAACAAACATATATCTTAATAACACCATAACTCAAAAAATAATGCCGCTATGATGAAATGATGAAATTTAAATTTTGGGTTACTAGTAATGAAAGTACCATAAGAATTGGTTCTGGTCGAGTTTGGTCAATGAGTTCGGATTCTAGAAGCTTTTGATCGATTTGAGGCCGAACGAGTATAATTTCGAAGCCAAAGAATATATTTCCTATTTCCTACGTGTCCCCGAAATTTAGACTTAATTGTAGTGGTTCAGCTATGTTCAAAGGTACTTGCTGCATTTATGTAAAATTTATTTTTATATTTAAATGAATTATATGAAAAGGTCTAAATTTGTAATTGTATTTTAGAAATGCATTTATTGCATATTTTGCGCTTTATAAGCTTTTTTATTAGGTATATAAACTAACCATTTAAAATAATTGCAATTTTGAACGAGGAAGAGTGTAGTAGAGTAGACTGTGTCAACTCTGGGATACCCGTATGACCGTAACATATACATTATATCATCCGGTTAATTACTTTTGGCTTTATTAAGTGTAGTGGAATACTCGTATAAAATAAAGAGTTGTATGGTAGCTACTTGAACCCTCTGTCGTGGACCAACCAAATTTTGCAGAAACTTTGGCCATTACACTAAACAATTTTTGGCAAAAATTCAGACACCCAGCTTCATTAGGTAGAGAGTAATGCTCATATAAAATAAGAAGTTATATGGCAGCTACTCGAACCCACTCCACTAGACCAACCAAATTTTGCAGAAACTTTGGCCATAAAACTAAACTACTTTTGGCAAAATTTTAACCACGCAGCTTTAATAGGTACAGGGTAATACTTATATAAAAAAAGAAGTTGTATGGCAGCTACCCGAACCCATAGACCAAAATGGCTGGATTTAAATAGCGATGACGGCTATTGCAAAAAAAACGAATTTGCGAAAATTTCAAGATCCTAGCTCCTTTAGTTTTTGAGTTATCGTGCGGACGGAAAGACGGACAGACGGACAGACGGACAGACGGACAGACGGACAGACGGACAGACGGACGGACGGACGGACGGACGGACGGACGGACAGACGGACAGACGGACGGACGGACGGACGGACGGACGGACAGACGGACGGACGGACGGACATACATAGCTAAATCGATTTATTTTTCGATTCTGATCCGATCCATACACTTGAGTCTATATCTACCCCCCGTCCTTCTCTGCATCACAAACGTAATGGCAAATTTATTATACCCTTTGACTATATAGTCATACGGGTATAAAAATTTGGATTATTAAATATATTATGCTTTGGTTAGCTTTTTATACCCGTATGACTATATAGTCAAAGGGTATAATAAATTTGCCATTACGTTTGT
>CAUJBZ010000610.1:0-26837 GCA_963082915.1 Dolichopus griseipennis | reverse complement strand
ATCGCTATTTAAATCCAGCCATTTTGGTCCATGGGTTCGGGTAGCTGCCATGCAACTTCTTTTTTTATATGAGCATTACTCTGTACCTATTACAGCTGCGTGTCTTAAATTTTGCCAAAAGTAGTTTAGTTTTATAGCCAAAGTTTCTGCAAAATTTGGTTGGTCTAGTGGAGTGGGTTCGAGTAGCTGCCATACAACTTCTTATTTTATATGAGCATTACTCTCCACCTAATGAAGCTGGGTGTCTGACTTTTTGCCAACAATTGTTTAGTGTAATGGCCAAAGTTTCTGCAAAATTTGGTTGGTCTGCTGCAGAGGGTTCGAGTAGCTGCCATACAACTCCTTATTTTATATGAGCATTACTCTCCACCTAATGAAGCTGGGTGTCTGAATTTTTGCCAAAAATTGTTTAGTGTAATGGCCAAAGTTTCTGCAAAATTTGGTTGATCTTCTTTCGAGTAGCTGCCATACAACTCTTTATTTTATATGAGGATTCCAATACACTTAATAAAGCCGGATGATATAATGTATATGTTACGGTCATACGGGTATCCCAGAGTTGACACAGTCTACTCTACTACACTCTTCCTCATTATCACAAAATTTAATAATTAGAATTTTTTTATTTTGTAATTGAATTGGAATAAATATATTTTTATTTATTTCAAGTTTGTTTGTTATACCCGTATGACTATATAGTCCAAGGGTATAATAAATTTGCCATTACGTTTGTGACGCAGAGAAGGAGGGGGGGTAGATATAGACTCAAATGTATGGATCGGATCAGAATCGAAAAATAAATCGATTTAGCTATGTATGTCCGTCCGTCTGTCCGTCTGTCCGTCCGTCTGTCCGTCCGTCCGTCCGTCATCACGATAACTCAAAAAGTAAAGGAGCTAGGATTATGAAATTTTCACAAATTCGTTTTTATGCAAAAAACGGAATCGAGTTTGAAATTCAGCCATTTTGGTCCACGGGTTCGAGTACCTGCCATACAACTTATAATTTTATATGAGCATTACTCTATACCTATAAAAGCTGCGTGTCTGAAATTTTGCCAAAAATAGTTTAGTGCAATGGCCAAAGTTACTGCAAAATTTGGTTGGTCTACTGCAAAGGGTTCGAGTAGCTGCCATACAACTCCTTCTTTTATATGAACTTTACACTACACGTGATGAAGCTGGGTGTCTGAATTTTTGCCAACAATTGTTTAGTGTAATGGCCAAAGTTTCTACAAAATTTAGTTGGTCTACTGCTGAGGGTTCGAGTAGCTGCCATACAACTCCTTTTTTTATATGAGGATTACACTACACCAAATGAAGCTGTGTGTCTAAAATTTTGCCAAAAATAGTTTAGTGTAATGGCCAAAGTTACTGCAAAATTTGGTTGGTCTACTGCAAAGGGTTCTAGTTGCTGCCATACAACTCCTTCTTTTATATGAGCATTACTCTACACCTAATAAAGCTGAATGTTTGAAATTTTGCCAAAAGTAATTAACCGGATGATATAATGTATATGTTACGGTCATACGGGTATCCCAGAGTTGACACAGTCTACTCTACTACACTCTTCCTCGTTATACCCGTATGACTATATAGTCCAAGGGTATACTAAATTTGCCATTACGTTTGTGACGCAGAGAAAGAGGGGAGGTAGATATAGACTCAAGTGTATGGATCGGATCAGAATCGAAAAATAAATCGATTTAGCTATGTATGTCCGTCCGTCCGTCCGTCATTACGATAACTCAAAAAGTAAAGGAGCTAGGATTATGAAATTTTCACAAATTCGTTTTTATGCAAAAAACGGAATCGAGTTTTACTGCAAAATTTGGTTGGTCTACTGCAGAGGGTTCGAGTAGCTGCCATACAACTCCTTCTTTTATATGAGGATTACACTACACCAAATGCAGCTGGGTGTCTGAAATTGTTCCAAAAATAGTTTAGTGTAATGGCCAAAGTTACTGCAAAATTTGGTTGGTCTACTGCAAAGGGTTCGAGTAGCTGCAATACAACTCCTTCTTTTATATGAGCATTACTCTACACCTAATAAAGCTGAATGTTTGAAATTTTGCCAAAAGTAATTAAACGGATGATATAATGTATATGTTACGGTCATACGGGTATCCCAGAGTTGACACAGTCTACTCTACTACACTCTTCCTCGTTTTTTAAATAAATTTAAAAATCAAAAAATTCACTATAGTCAAACGGATATAATAAAACTTATATGTAAACTAGCTATTACCCGGTTATATTAGATTATTTTATGACAACTTGAATGGCCAACGGCTGAAAAAAATAAAGTCGATGTAATGCAAGAGATTTAAGGAGAAAATTCTACTAAACTTTTTCTAGTTTTTTATGCTTTTTTGAAGGAAATGTAGGCTTTCTTTTTGGAAAAAATGTTTTAAAATACTATGTAGTTAAGCATAATATATACGAAATTGAATTTTTTGATTTTTAGATTTTTTATTAGAAAAAAAAATGCAATTTTACACTGAAATCTATTTTTAAAGAACAACTGCAAATTAGATAAAAAAAAAGACTTACGTAAAATATTGAAAAAGCTTCATTGCGCCCTGGTACCTAAACGGGTTAACCGAACTCAAAAATATGTGTCAGCCTCTCTTTTAGACTGCAAAACCACTCTGTAGAATTGGACACAAATCGGAAAAAATAATCAGAAAAGGTTTAAGGAGCTGCTTTCCAACCTATATTTAGCTTTGTACTTAAATGAAAGTTCTACTACACTCTTCCTCGTTTTTTATGATTTTTTTAAGGAAATGTAGGCATTTTTTGGGAAAACGTTTTTAAAATACTATGAGTAGTAAACCTGGCACTCTGTCATGGGAAAAAATCATGCCATATCGCACCGAAGGCCACGCCTTACCCCATATTGCACGACATATTGACCTACATTTTGATTAATGACCAAGTCCTCGGAAGTAGGTCAAGTTATGTTAAAAGTAAGTGATCTTGACGTCGGCGGTGCCGGTAATTAGGTCAGACAGGTTCAGAATTAAGTCAAACAAACCTTGTTGTTTATATTGTAATAGGAAATCATGTAAAAGTAGTAAGTAAAAATGTTTCGTTATAAAATTTTTATTTACAAGAGTACGTATGCAAATTAGCATATAAAATCCAGTAGAAAAAATTTAAAGTCACAAGTTCATTAAAATTAAAACAAGTTAAAACTTGTTTTCTGCCCAGTATATATTATATGTAATAAGTAGAAGAAAAAAGGCATCTTTTTCTGTAAGGAATGAAAAAATCAAAACTGGTTAATTGCTTTTGGTACCTATTTATAATCAACATACAAATAAAATAAAAATTTTTTTAGATTATTTGTTCATCTCTTATGTACATTTTTAGGTGCATTGCATCTTTAATATGATAAGTATAAACCTTAAATTAAAGAAGTGCTTTTAAATTTACTAGTTAAATGTATTATAATCTTGAAAAGAAAAATGGTACAGAAAATATAAGTTAATAAAATGTATCTTTCATAACGACATATTGACCTACATTTTGATTAATGACTAAGTCCCCCGGAAGTAGGTCAAGTTATGTTAAAAGTAGATGAATAATCTTGAAAAGAAAAATGGTACAGAAGATATAAGTTAATAAAATGTATCTTTCATAATATTAATGAAAAGGCATGTTCTTTCATATCTATTTTATGTTATGTCACCTATAGATTATAACTTTAAAGAAAAAGTTTTTTATTTTTCCTGGGTATCTGAAACTTAAAAATAATAACAGTTTTGTTTTGTTTTTATCAATTTTTATTTAATTTTTATTTATCATTTTTTTTTTTTTTTTTGACATAACTAGAATTAAAATTTTATTTACTTAATTTTTCCGTTTACTGATTATCAACAAGCGGAAAAGTTAAATTTTCTTCTAAGAGTAAATTCCCCTTTTCATTTTTATACAAATAAATTATGGAGGTTTTAATACACTCCTTTAATTCTATAGTAAGTACAAATTTCTTCGTACTTACGAGGAATAAAAATTATAAAATTTTTGGTTTCGAAAACCCATTTCTCACCGTATATAGTATTTATTTTTTTAACATTTTTATACCCGTATGACTATATAGTCCAAGGGTATAATAAATTTGCCATTACGTTTGTGACGCAGAGAAAGAGGGGGGGTAGATATAGACTCAAGTGTATGGATCGGATCAGAATCGAAAAATAAATCGATTTAGCTATGTATGTCCGTCCGTCTGTCCGTCTGTCCGTCCGTCATCACGATAACTCAAAAAGTAAAGGAGCTAGGATTATGAAATTTTCACAAATTCGTTTTTATGCAAAAAACGGAATCGAGTTTGAAATTCAGCCATTTTGGTCCACGGGTTCGAGTACCTGCCATACAACTTCTAATTTTATATGAGCATTATTCTATACCTATGGAAGCTGCGTGTCTGAAATTTTGCCAAAAGTAGTTTAGTATAATGGCCAAAGTTACTGCAAAATTTGGTTGGTCTACTGCAGACGGTTCGAGTAGCTGCCATACAACTCTTTCTTTTATATGAGCTTTACACTACACCTGATGAAGCTGGGTGTCTGAAATTTTGCAAAAAATAGTTTAGTGTAATGGCCAAAGTTACTGCAAAATTTGGTTGGTCTACTGCAAAGGGTTCGAGTAGCTGCCATACAACTCCTTCTTTTATATGAGCATTACTCTACACCTAATAAAGCTGAATGTTTGAAATTTTGCCAAAAGTAATTAACCGGATGATATAATGTATATGTTACGGTCATACGGGTATCCCAGAGTTGACACTGTCTACTCTACTACACTCTTCCTCGTTTAATATATAGAGTCTATTCGACTCCATTTTTTCAATTTTTAAAAGTGTTTTTTTAAAATAAGTATTTTTTTCAGCCTTTTCATTAAAGGCCAATAAAAAACTGCGTTTCCTTGGCTGTTGTTGTTGTTGCTGTTGGAGACGATGCCGTTGTTGTTGTGGATGTTGTTCTTCTTGGTTTTCTTCAACTTCGCTATTATTTTTTGTCTTCCTCCTTTTTGCGGGGAGACGGACAGATGCAGCGACATCATCGCTCTTGCTAATGTATACGTTTAGGAATTCTTGTGCCATGTTGTATGATTTAAATTTTAAATTTTGTAACTCTTGTACAAAAATTTCAATGTATTTATACTAATTTACAGCGTACAGAAGAATAGATGTTAGAAACAGGATTGCATGTTTTTAGTACTATAATTTATTGAAATGACATAGACAATCAAATACAATGTTGCAAAATACTAATTTAAATTCCTTTATTTTGTAGGCTATAATTTTTTTATTTTGCTCAGTTTAGAATTTAATTTTACTTAGAAGAAATATAATTGACAAAAGTGCATTGCGATTACGTGCATTGTTGTAAAATTTTTTATTTCTTTGGATTAATTTTCTATTTCTATTTCTATTTTAAGAATAACGTAAAATACTTTGTTGAAATATCTCTTGCATACAGCTATGCTATGCTTTATATGCAAATTTCTATCGTCAATTTTAATACATTATAGGAATAAAAAGAAAATATAACTGATTAAATTCTGAATACATTGTTGAAGAGTATTTTTCGGTTTTAGAATGTTTATAAGAAGAAAAGAATAATTTAAATGTATCAGTATCTGATTTAATTTTAAAACCGAAACAATGTCTGAAAAAGTTATTCTACAAAATTTTTTAATTCATCAGAAAATGTAACGCGCTTTAGAATTGAAATCGACCGTACAGAAATCGTTAAGAGATTTAACTTACGTGGACGTAAAATTAAATTTACTATAAGACCGATACCAGATAATGTTGCACCCACCTGCTGGATCAAAGATGCAGTATATCACATTATAAAACATATAACTAGTGATATAAATTCTATAGATAAAATAGGATTGACTTTCTGCGGAAAAAGTTTTGAGGAACGTGGCCCTGCATTCATAAATTTCAAAACAGCTAGTGACCTAAAATTTCTGGATGTTTGGGATATTATACCTAAAGTATTTCAAAGCAATTCCGAAGGTAAATTATAAACATATTTTTCCTTTTTTCGTTTTATTATTATTAATAATATTTTCATATTCTATTTATAGGATTAAGTACAGATACCTTCTACATTATCGCTACACAGGTTAAATTACCAACAGGATTAGGCGATCCACATCGAAATATATAAACTATACTGATGAATGCCTACGAAAATCATCAATCATCCGCATAAAAAATAAAGACAACCTATGTCTTCCGCGTGCACTAGTTGTTCCTATAGCTTAAGTTGAAAACTTTGCTGAATATAAAAAAATATTAAATGATACAGAAAAGCTTCAAACTTTATCGGCAATATATTTAGTAAATAATCTTGGAATTTCATTTCCACCTGAAGGTTGTGGAATACAAAAATTGGAGAAATTTCAAAGTTTTTTAAATAAACATAAAATTGTTGTGTACAAATATCGAGAAGCAAGAAGAAGAGAAGTAATTTTTAAAGGAAATAATGATGGGAAAGCATCAACTTACTTTATCACGAAAATCATTACAATGTTATTACTTCTCTTACAGTTTTCTTTTGTTGTAGCTATTATTGTGAAGATTCCCATATTCCGTATTATGTCAAAAATTAACATAGATGTTCAAAGAACTGCCCTTGTTGCCAAAAATCACCTCAGTGCCCTAAAAATATAAAAAATATTTTATGCAAAGAATGCAATCGCACATTTCGAGGTCAAACATGTTTAGACAATCACAAGGCATCAACATCAACAAAATTAAGTATGTGTGAGGAAATACAAAAATGCAAAAGCTGTTTCAAAGTACATAAATCAAAAAGAAGTCATAAATGTGGAGAATTTTATTGTTACACTTGTAACGAACATGTCATGCAAGATCATCATTGCTTTATTCAAAAAGTCAAAAACCTTTCAGAAAATTATAAAAAGGACTTTATTTACATATTTTATGACTTAGAAACTAGACAAGAGTCAAAAACAAAGCAACACACCCCAAATTTATGTATTTTACATTAAAGATGTGATAATTGTATTGATGAAGTAGCTGTATATTATTGTAGAAAATGTGGGTTAAGAGAAAGATGCTTTGAAAAAGAAAATGTAAAATCAAAATTCATGGATCATATAATAAAATTAAGAACCCAATATAAAAAGGTTATTGTGATTGCTCAGAATGGACAAGCGTTTGATCATCAGTTTGTTGTAAATTATATTATTACTAAAACTGTTCTTCAACCAAAATTAATTATGCGAGGAACAAAAATCATTCTTATGTTACTGGATAATATAAAATTAATAGACTCGCTTAATTATTTTCCAATGGCACTTAGTAAGTTACCGAAAGCTTTTAATTTACCCACCAAATTAAAAAAGGATACTTTCCTCATCTATTTAATAAACTTGAAAATCAAAACTATATTGGAACTTTGCCTTCAATAAAATATTATGCACCTGACAGAAAAAAGGAGGGTGAAAGGAGTGAATTTTTACAGTGGTATGAACAAAACAAAAACTCTAATTTCAACATGCAGAAAGAATTGATAGAATATTGCATTAACGATGTAAAAATTTGAACAGAAGCCTGTTTGGCTTTTAGAAAAATGTTTTTACAAGAGTGCAATGTTGAACCCTTTTTAGAAGCTACAACAATAGCTTCAGCATGCAACTTAGTATATAGAAGAAATTTTCTTATTTCAAACACAATAGGCATCATTCCGAAAAAAGGTTATAGATTAGTTGATAATCAATCAAAAATAGCTATGTAATGGCTTATTTGGGAAGAAGATTCTCGTAAAATTAAACTACAATGTGGAATTAACGGCAGAGAAAAAATAATTGCTGGTGTTAAAGTTGACGGGTATTGCGAGGATACTAAAGAGGTATATGAATTTTATGGGTGCTATTACCACGGACATCCTAAACGTCTAACTGCTAAAAGGGATACACCTTTGCATAAAGATTCTAGCGACACATTAAATCGTTCAGAATCTGAACACTTAAAATTTCTTGGATACAATGTTGTTGAGATGTGGGAATGTGAATTCCGCGAGGAACTGAACAAAAACATAAACATAAAATACTTGCAAAATTATCAACTATTGAACACAGCCCCATTAAATCCTAGAGATGCATTTTACGGGGGTAGGACTGGAAATGTTTACACATACTATTAATGTAAACCAGGAGAAAAAATTAAATATATAGATATATGCTCTCTATATCCATATGTCTGCAAACGAGGAAAATTTCCTATTAAGCATCCAACAGTTTACATAGGAGAAAATACTTCTAAATTAAATATATCAACCATTGATGGAATAATTAAGTGTAAAATGTTACCCCCACCACTTCTTTTACACCCTGTTCTTCCACTAAAGCAAAATAATATATTAATGTTTTCACTTTGTAGAAGTTGTAATGAAGAAAAATACCAAGGAGAATATTGTTATCATACTGACACAGAAAGATCAATAATAGGAACTTGGGCGATTGATGAAGTCGTAAAAGCTATTGAAAAGGATTACAAACTTATAAACACTTACGAAGTTTGGGAATACAAAACAGTAAAATATGATAAAATTAATTTAATTGACGGCCTATTTACATCAATGATGAATAAATTTATAAAAATTAAACAAAAAGCTTCTGGTTGGCCTAATATCTGCCAAACTGAAAAAGAAAATTATATAGGAAACTTTTTAATCGTAGAGGAAATTAAGTTAGATTATGAAAACATTTTTAATAACCCTGGATTAAGATCATTTGCTAAATTAATTTTGAACTCATTTTGGGGTAAATTTGGGCAGCGAACAACAAACAATGATTGTAAATCAACCTTCCAATTGTATGAGCTGTTAACAAATCCTTCTGTAGAAGTATGTTCAATATTACCAATAAATGAAGAAAACATAATAGTTGGCTGGCAATATAAAGATGAAGCAGCAAATTCTTTACCTACCATAAATGTGTGCATAGCAGCATACACAACAACACAAGCACGACTTAAACTATATAGTTATTTAGAAGAGCTTAATGATAGAGTATTGTATTATGACACGGATTCTGTCATATACATAAGCAGAACAGGAGAAAAAGATCCAGCAGTAGGAGAATAAATTGGTGATATGACTGATGAATTAGAATGTTATGGTGTTGCTAGTTATATTACAGAATTTGTTAGTGGTGGACCGAAAAATTATGCATACAAAGTATATTGTACCAAAGATAATACTGAAAAAGTAGTATGTAAAGTTAAAGGTATTTCACTAAACTATAATGCTGCAAAACAAGTAAATTTTGAGAGTATTAAAGATGCTGTATTAAATTTTCAAAACACAACAGATATATTCATAATTCACGATAATATTAAAAGGACCAAAAATCATGAGGTGTTTATAACAACTGAAACTAAGCGATATCAAAAGATTCGATAGCAGAAAAGCGCCGAATATTAGAAGATTACAGTTCTGTACCATATGGGTATAAGAGACAAAAGATATAATAAAATATGAGTTTGTATTGGTTTGTACATATATACATATATATATATATATATTTAAAAAGAGAATAAAATATTCAATAGTTAAACAATATCTTTTATATTTATCCATGTTTTATGATTGTTATCAAATCCAAGCCATTTTACGTATACTTTATTTCCTTATTTTTTAATAATTTTCTCAACAAGGTAAGTATCTGGGTATTTTACAGGTGTAAGCTCAGCTTGATAGAAGCCTCCAGAAATTGGTGTGTCAGTGTAGTCTGATAATTGATATGTAACAGGATAAGTATTATTGATCTTTTCAACTTTGAATATTTCAGATGACCAATTTGGCTGATAACCTTTTTCGAAATGACCTTTATATTTACTTATACACATACACATTCCTAAGTATATTTTTTTCGTTTTTCTTTGGGATTTTTCAGGAGGAATTTTTGTTGTACTATGTTTTGGAGAATTATATTCTTTTATTATTGTTTGTATAATAGGTAACCAATTATAATTCCCGTTTAAACTAAATTTTTTCCACATCAAATTTTTTAATGTGCGGTTCAATCGTTCAACAATTGATGCTTTTAATTCATTAAATGTATGATAATGATTAATTGGTTTTTCTTTCATATAATTTTGAAATTGTGAATTAAACGAGGAAGATTATAGTTGCCCTTGTCAACTTTTAGATACCCGTGCGTGTATTAAATAAATAAGAAATTCTTATATTGCAATTGAACTGTTTGACAGAAAATTCAAAATATTTGTTTTTTTATATTTAACTAGCAGATTTACCCGGCGTTGCCCGGAAGCTTGCAAATTGTAAAAACGCAAGCTTCAGCCAATTTTTTGAAATACTACTTTGCTTATAAATGAAGCCACAAAAAAATATTTGTGGAGTTCCGTTAACCCATCGTGGCCCAACAGCTTTTTATAGGGTTTTTCGTTGCTTTGTTATATATATTAGAAATGATTTAACCTTATAACTTCAAATTTTGTATATGTGCTCTTCTTTGAAAATGAAGTTCAATTTACTAACAGACTTGGAAGTTGTTAACCCCTGTCGACCCGACGATTGTTCAAAAAAAAATTTGTAAGTAATTTCTGAAAGTAGGTACAACTTCTTTGAATTAGGGGAATGCTTAAAAAAATGTTTTGTCGAGTTCTCTTTTAACCGATTGCGAAACAAAAACTTTAAAAAACAGTTTGAACGATTATCTCTAATTTTTCTATACATGGCGCTTCTTGAGAATTTGGTGCTCCTTGACGATAGAGTTGAGGATGTTAGGTTCCCGGCGAATAATGTTAACTGAATTAAAGTGACTATTGGTCAAATGGGGATACTAAGTTTGCCATTATGTCATTATACTATGTCAATAGTATAGTTATCTTGAATTGCCAACGCTTGAATAAAATATAGTCGATGGTTTAGAAAAGGTTTAAAAATTCGCTTTTCAACTTATATTTTGTTTAGTACTCACCTGAAAGTTGTAATACGCTCTTCCTCGTTTTTTTATGATTTGATGAGAGAAATGTAGGCTTATTTTTTGGAAAAACTGTTTTAAAATACTATGTTTTTAAGCATTATATATAAGAAATTGAATTTTTTGATTTTTAGATTCATTTGAAGAAAACTGAAAATTTCATTGAATCTTTGTTCAAAACGCACAAACAGGTCAAAACCAAATTAACCATGTGGGTTTTAATTAAAACGTTGGTACAAAATTTTCAATAAAATACTTTTAATCGTATAAGAAAATAAAATTTATAGAAAACTTCATGGCGTCGTCGTGGAAAACGGGTTAATCGAATTAACTAAAACTTTTTGCAGCCTCTCTTTAGACTACAAAATCAACCTGTAAAATTGGACACAAATCGAAAACACAAAATTTTTTTAAAGTCCGCCAGGCCGAAATGGGTTAAATTATTCCAACCAAATTTATACAACTAATTGCGGTTGCTAAGAGGAACATTTGTGCAAAATTTCAAGTCAATTTGTCAAACGGTTTTGACTCGAAATCAAAAACATTGAAAAAGCTTCTTTGCGCCCTCGTGCCCAAACGGGTTAACCGAACTCAACAAAAATTTGTGCCAGACTCTATTGTCGACTGCGAAACCACCTTGTAAAATTGGACACAAATCGGAAATACAAAATTTTTTGGAAGCCCGCCACGTCGAAATGGGTTAAATTATTCCAACCAAATTTATACAAATAATTGCGGTTGCTAAGAGGAACATTTGTGCAAAATTTCAAGTCAATCGGTCAAACCGTTTTGACTCGACATCAAAAACATTGAAAAAGCTTCATTGGGCCCTCGTGCCCAAACGGGTTAACCGAACCCAACAAAAATTTGTGCCAGCCTTTCTTTTCGACTGCAAAACCACCCTGTAAAATTGGACACAAATCGGAAACAAATATTTTTTTGGAAGCCCGCCGGGCCGAAATGGGTTAATATTTTCGAACCATCTTTATACAACTAATTCCGTTTGCTAAGAGGAAGATTTGTGCAAAATTTCAAGTCAAACGGTCAAACTGTTTCGGCTCGACATCAAAAATATTGAAAAAGCTTCATTACGCCCTCGTGCCCAAACGGGTTAACCGAACCCAACAAAAATTTGTGCCAGCCTCTCTTTTTGACTGCAAAACCACCCTGTAAAATTGGACACAAATCGGAAACACAAAATTTTTTGGAAGCCTGCCGGGCCGAAAGGGGTTAGTTTATTCCAACTAACTTTATACCATTAATTCCGTTTAATAAGAAGAACATTCGTGCAAAATTTCAAGTTAATCGGTCAAACCGTTTCGACTCGACATCAAAAAAACGAAAAAGCTTAAAACGGCTCTGGAGCCGCAACCTGTTGACTTATAAAAATGCGACATAGCCTATGTCACCCCCCGGGCTCCCAGAATTTTTCCTTTAAAATTTTGTGACAATCGGACGAGTGGTTTTCACGTGAATCCTGGACAAACAAACAAACAAACAAACAAACAAACAAACAAACAAATTTTCTTCTTTATATATTAGACTAGCAGATTTACCCGGCGTTGCCCGGAAGCTTGCAAATTGTAAAAACGCAAGCTTCAGCCAATTTTTTGAAATACTACTTTGCTTATAAATGAAGCCACAAAAAAATATTTGTGGAGTTCCGTTAACCCATCGTGGCCCAACAGCTTTTTATAGGGTTTTTCGTTGCTTTGTTATATATATTAGAAATGATTTAACCTTATAACTTCAAATTTTGTATATGTGCTCTTCTTTGAAAATGAAGTTCAATTTACTAACAGACTTGGAAGTTGTTAACCCCTGTCGACCCGACGATTGTTCAAAAAAAAATTTGTAAGTAATTTCTGAAAGTAGGTACAACTTCTTTGAATTAGGGGAATGCTTAAAAAAATGTTTTGTCGAGTTCTCTTTTAACCGATTGCGAAACAAAAACTTTAAAAAACAGTTTGAACGATTATCTCTAATTTTTCTATACATGGCGCTTCTTGAGAATTTGGTGCTCCTTGACGATAGAGTTGAGGATGTTAGGTTCCCGGCGAATAATGTTAACTGAATTAAAGTGACTATTGGTCAAATGGGGATACTAAGTTTGCCATTATGTCATTATACTATGTCAATAGTATAGTTATCTTGAATTGCCAACGCTTGAATAAAATATAGTCGATGGTTTAGAAAAGGTTTAAAAATTCGCTTTTCAACTTATATTTTGTTTAGTACTCACCTGAAAGTTGTAATACGCTCTTCCTCGTTTTTTTATGATTTGATGAGAGAAATGTAGGCTTATTTTTTGGAAAAACTGTTTTAAAATACTATGTTTTTAAGCATTATATATAAGAAATTGAATTTTTTGATTTTTAGATTCATTTGAAGAAAACTGAAAATTTCATTGAATCTTTGTTCAAAACGCACAAACAGGTCAAAACCAAATTAACCATGTGGGTTTTAATTAAAACGTTGGTACAAAATTTTCAATAAAATACTTTTAATCGTATAAGAAAATAAAATTTATAGAAAACTTCATGGCGTCGTCGTGGAAAACGGGTTAATCGAATTAACTAAAACTTTTTGCAGCCTCTCTTTAGACTACAAAATCAACCTGTAAAATTGGACACAAATCGAAAACACAAAATTTTTTTAAAGTCCGCCAGGCCGAAATGGGTTAAATTATTCCAACCAAATTTATACAACTAATTGCGGTTGCTAAGAGGAACATTTGTGCAAAATTTCAAGTCAATTTGTCAAACGGTTTTGACTCGAAATCAAAAACATTGAAAAAGCTTCTTTGCGCCCTCGTGCCCAAACGGGTTAACCGAACTCAACAAAAATTTGTGCCAGACTCTATTGTCGACTGCGAAACCACCTTGTAAAATTGGACACAAATCGGAAATACAAAATTTTTTGGAAGCCCGCCACGTCGAAATGGGTTAAATTATTCCAACCAAATTTATACAAATAATTGCGGTTGCTAAGAGGAACATTTGTGCAAAATTTCAAGTCAATCGGTCAAACCGTTTTGACTCGACATCAAAAACATTGAAAAAGCTTCATTGGGCCCTCGTGCCCAAACGGGTTAACCGAACCCAACAAAAATTTGTGCCAGCCTTTCTTTTCGACTGCAAAACCACCCTGTAAAATTGGACACAAATCGGAAACAAATATTTTTTTGGAAGCCCGCCGGGCCGAAATGGGTTAATATTTTCGAACCATCTTTATACAACTAATTCCGTTTGCTAAGAGGAAGATTTGTGCAAAATTTCAAGTCAAACGGTCAAACTGTTTCGGCTCGACATCAAAAATATTGAAAAAGCTTCATTACGCCCTCGTGCCCAAACGGGTTAACCGAACCCAACAAAAATTTGTGCCAGCCTCTCTTTTTGACTGCAAAACCACCCTGTAAAATTGGACACAAATCGGAAACACAAAATTTTTTGGAAGCCTGCCGGGCCGAAAGGGGTTAGTTTATTCCAACTAACTTTATACCATTAATTCCGTTTAATAAGAAGAACATTCGTGCAAAATTTCAAGTTAATCGGTCAAACCGTTTCGACTCGACATCAAAAAAACGAAAAAGCTTAAAACGGCTCTGGAGCCGCAACCTGTTGACTTATAAAAATGCGACATAGCCTATGTCACCCCCCGGGCTCCCAGAATTTTTCCTTTAAAATTTTGTGACAATCGGACGAGTGGTTTTCACGTGAATCCTGGACAAACAAACAAACAAACAAACAAACAAACAAACAAACAAATTTTCTTCTTTATATATTAGATTACAAAAAAAATTTATAAAAAAAAAATGAATTAAAAACGAGGAAGAGTGTAGTAGAGTAGACTGTGTCAACTCTGGGATACCCGTATGACCGTAACATATACATTACATCATCTGGTTAATTACTTTTGGCAAAATTTAAAACATACAGCTTTATTAATTGTAGTGTAATGCTCATATAAAAGAAGTGTTTGTATGGCAGCTACTCGAACCCTCCGCAGTAGACCAACCAAATTTTTCTGTAACTTTGGCCATTACACCAAACTATTTTTGGCAAAATTTCAGACTCTCAGCTTCATTAGGTGTAGTGTAATGCTCATATAAAAGAAGGAGTTGTATGGCAGCTACTCGAACCCTCTGCAGTAGACCAACCAGATTATGCACAAACTTTGGCCATAAAACTAAACTAGTTTTTCCAAAATTTCAGACACGTAGCTGTAATAGGTACAGAGTAATACTCATATAAAAAAGGAAGTTGTATGGCAGCTATCCGAACCTATGGACCAAAATGGCTGGATTTAAATAGCGATGACGGCTATTGCAAAAAAACTAATTTGCGAAATTTTCAAGACCCTAGCTCCTTTAGTTTTTGAGTTATCGTGCGGACGGACGGACAGACGGACGGACAGACGGACAGACGGACAGACGGACGGACATACATAGCTAAATCGATTTATTTTTCGATTCTGATCCGATCCATACACTTGAGTCTATATCTACCCCCCCTCCTTCTCTGCGTCACAAACGTAATGGCAAATTTATTATACCTATATAGTCATACGGGTATAAAAAAGATGAATTTAAAAAAAAAATATGCTCTCAATGAGATTCGAACCCACACTTTTCAATTAAAATGTCGACGTCTTAACCACTAAGCCATCGACTTTATATTCATCTCAATTTTTTTTTTAAATTATTATAGTTGCGATGGTATCAATTGTTTGTTTTGAATAACTGTTTTGAATTTTTTTAAAAATGTATTAAAAAAAATAAATAATTTATAAATGAGAATTTTAAGATGAATTAAAAAAAAAAAAAAATTTTGCCCCAGCCAGGAATCGAACCGAAACGTTTTGACTACTAGTCCCATGTCCTATCCACTATACCATAGAACAATTATTAATAATTTGTCTACAAAACGAGTTTTTATTTATCTCATTATTTTTTTTTTAATAATTGTAGTTGCTAAGGTATCAATTGTTTGTTTTAAATAACAGTTTTAAATAATCGTAGTTTCTATGGTATCAATTGTTCGTTTTAAATAACAGTTTTGAATTTTTTTATAGAAATATTAAAAAAAATTAATAATTTTTAATATAAATGAGAGTCTTATGTCAAATTTTCTATAAAATAAAATTTTTTCAAACATAAAATAAATACATATATTTTATTAAAAAAAAAATAGATAAAAAAAAATGAATTTAAAAAAAAAAAAAAAATTTCCTTAGCCTGAATTCGAACCGAGACATTTTTGCTACAAGTAACATGTCCTAACCACTACACCATGAATCGATTAATAATTAAACAACAATTTGTTTGTTTTTATATTTGGTTTCTTTATACCCGTATGACTATATAGTCCAAGGGTATAATAAATTTGCCATTACGTTTGTGACGCAGAGAAGGAGGGGGGGTAGATATAGACTCAAGTGTATGGATCGGATCAGAATCGAAAAATAAATCGATTTAGCGATGTATGTCCGTCCGTCCGTCCGTCAGTCCGTCCGTCCCTCCGTCCGTCATCACGATAACTCAAAAACTAAAGGAGCTAGAATTCTGAAATTCTCAACAAATCGGTTTTATGAAAAAAACGTAAGCGCTATTGAAATTCAGCCATTTTAGTCCATGGGTTCGGGTAGCTGCCATACAACTTCTTTTTATATATGAGTATTTCTCTGTACCTATTGCAGCTGCGTGTCCGAAATTTTGCCAAAAGTAGTTTAGTTTTATGGCCAAAGTTTCTGCAAAATTTGGTTGGTCTACTACAGAGGGTTCGAGTAGCTGCCATACAACTCCTTCTTTTATATGAGCTTTATACTACACCTGATGAAGCTGGGTGTCTGAAATTGTGCAAAAAATAGTTTAGTGTAATGGCCAAAGTTACTGCAAAATTTGGTTGTTCTACTGCTGAGGGTTCGAGTAGCTGCCATACAACTCCTTCTTTTATATGAGCATTACTCTTCACCTAATAAAGCTGAATCTTTTAAATTTTGCCAAAAGTAAATAATTGGCTGCCATACAACTTCTTTGCACCAATATGAATTTCTTCAAAACTAATTATACTACGAGGCTGAAAATTACACACGGTTAGTTATATAATGAATCGAGCACTTATATGAAGTTTCAAAATTTTAGGGCCCCATTTTCGGGGGGCTGCCATACAAAGTTTTCGATTCAATAACTTTGAATCTAATGAAGCTACAAGGTTAAAATTAAAATTGGGCAGATAAATTAATAGGGCAAGTTACTTGGCAAAGTTGGACATCACTCGGATCTTCGGACTTTTAGGGTGGGCCAATTTTTTTTTTTTTTGTTTTTTTTTTTTAAGCTAAAGTTATGGGACAATGAATGAAAATTTTGTTTATTTTTTTTGTGATTATTTTTTTTTTGTTAATTTTTTTTTTTTTTTTTTTTTTAAGCTAAAGTTATGGGACAATGAATGAAAATTTTGTTTTTTGTTTTGTGATTTTTTTTTTTTTTTTGTTAATTTTTTTTGTTTTTTTTACGTCAAAATTATGGGGTAATGAGTTAAATGTATAAGGGAAGTAAATTACGGTTTATTTTATACACCATAGTGGGTATGCACGGGTATCTAAAAGTTGACAAGGGCAACTATAATCTTCCTCGTTACTAAATCAATTTGACATGTGTCATTTAAACCCTTTTGTTTGAATTTTCTTCTAAGAAATTTACGTCTTGCCTGTCGAATGAATTTCAGCCACTATTTGAGCTCTTGACATTTTGTTTTAAAAATGTTAAAGGTAATGATATAATAATTGTTATACATAAAAGGATAGACCAAAGCATGGTTTAAACTAATCATCTGATTGAGTTTAATTTGCTTTTATACTTTTCTACATGAGTATATAACTGGGCTTTTATTTTCAATTTTATTTAATTTCCATTTTGACTGTTAGTAGCAACTCAATAAAATGCAGCCTGATTCTACAACATATCCGTTTCATGAAACTGACTATGTAAATATAGAATGCCAGATACAAGAGAATGAAATTACGTCCACCATAAACGATGAAGAATTAACAGAAACGGAGGAATTTATACCTATTTTTCTCATAGTTGAATCGGAAGTGGAAGAAGAAATTGCTGATGAAATTTGGAAAATGAAATTTGGGATATAAATAATCAGCAGGGAGATCCTGATTATTTTAATGATTTAATGTTAAATTTTTGATTAAATAATGTCTATCAAAATATATAAATAAAAAGAAAATTGAATTATATTATTTGTTGTTATTTATTTTATTTGTTTATATACAATATTACAGATTTTTTGCTTTAAAATTACAGAAATTTCATAAAATAGGCTTGAGTAATAGCATTTCGCATTAAAACGTTGCATCACAATATAAAATTCTTGTTGTAACCTTCATACTTTTTGTTCATCACATAATTTCAGATATTCCCCAACATATTCTTTTACATTTAACTCAGCATTGGTATTATAAATCATCACTAAATGGATGAAATTAATTAAACTATATAATGTTTCTGCTTCTTCTCTGTTAATATTTATGCTTTGTTTGTTCACAGATCTTAGCCCATGATGAAAAATCTGTTTTATGTCTTTTATCATCTGCATATCGAGTTTTGTGTTAAATTGATAATAAAATATATTCCAATCATCAAATTTAAGGTAACTGCCTTTTTCCGTTACGATGAAATATGCATGAAGCTTCAAACTTCTCACAGCCAAATCCAACAGAAATTTTTAATGTATGGCATTTCTTGAGGATATGTGTGTAACTCAACAATAAATTTGTGTTCTGACCTGATTCCTCCATTGTTACAATATTATTAAAATTGTTTATGTAGTTTTTTTATTTAAATGTGTTAGGAACAGAGATTTGTAACGAATTGTATTTTCCAAAAAGCTTTTGAAAGGTATTTAGAACCAATTTGTCGTTTTCTTCATGATTATCTACATTAAATTTTTTTACAAAGGTATTCATACTATAACCGCTACATCTATACCATGAATAAACACAACAATACTGTCCATAGACACCTGAATAGTTGATTTGTAATTGTTTTTCATTAAAAACTATACATTGGGTTTTTAAGTAACTTAAAATTTCTAATTTATCAGGTTTTCTGTCAAAAGAATCAAAATACTCGATACAACCATGTTTAGGAATATAAATAGCCAACCAATGTATTCCTTGGTCTTTTGCTTTATATGTGTTTACAATTAAAAAGTTTGTGTTTTAATTGTTTTGTTGATCTAAAGCAAAAACTCCTTTAAAAATTTTACTCGTTTGTTTGTTACATCTTAATACACTGCTTATTTCTAGGCTGTTCATTAAACAAATTGACTCAAGTCATATACCTTGGTTGCTTCTTTTAAGTAGTTCGACAAAAACTCTTTTTTGATTTTTTTATTTGTTATAATAACATCAAATTTTTCTAGTATCTGACATAGCTCTTTATTTATTTTATCGTTATACACAGTTCCAAAAGAATTTATTTTCAAAATTATCATTTATAAATTCTCTGGTCGGAAATTTATACTTGAGCTCTTTCACAAACTTTTTACAAGGTTCTTTGATACCAACTATACAAATATCTTTTACAAATAAAGTATTATTATCATCACAACAAAACGTTACATCCAGTAGTGCACAAGACAGCGACATTTTGTCAAATATTTAAATTCAATTTTATGTGTAGTATTTATAGATTTGTAAATATATTTCGGTTTTTAGCAATTTGTAAGCTTGCATCAAATTCTCCATAAACAATACCAGTCAGGGTAGATGTAAGTGGTTTTGATAGCCTTGCCTCAATTCTAACTGTACCCTGATTTAATAAACCTTGACACACTTCATTTCCTGATGCATCTGGAATTAAATCAAAAGCTAACATGAAAAATCCATTACTAAACATAGGCTTTGTTATCTGATGACCTTTATCATTGTGGTAAATTCCAGTACCTGAAAAAACTGTACTGTATGCTCTTGTATAGCAATTATTTTCATCCAAAAAACTGGTTTCAATTGCTGAATTAGGTATTTGAACTCCATTTATGTTTAACACAAATTATGAAATATCAAAATGTTTAAAATTGTATGGTTTTTTGATCTTTTTCCAGAATAACCTACATTTTCTGTCATACAAAATATTATTGTGTTTGGTAGCTGATCAATGAAAACATTATCAAGTAATACTGATGAACTATTCTGTGGAATGGTAACACTTTTTACCTCTAAACGTTTATAATTGTATTTGGCATTAGTTTTTTCCAATACAGTATTATGTGCTATATTTATTAGTATAACAGTACTACACTAGGATTAATAGTTACATGTTTCATAAATAAAGTCGCTTCCAAAATTTTTAGTTGGGATTCGTCAAAATCATCTGCAAAAAAGTAAAAGTCTGGTTTTTCAAGTGTTAAAAGAAGTCGAATATCAACATTGTTTTTGAGGAGTGTTGGTTGATTAAACATGTCTAAGTGTAGTTTTGCCATAAGTTCTACTACATTGCTATTTTGGTACAATTTTTGACGTTCTTTTGAACCATTATTAACAAATTTGGCTATATTTGGCTTGTCTAACATCCATCCAGCACATTCTAAATGGTTTTGGGCAGCATCTGTATCATAACTTAATAATGATTCAATATAAGCTCTATAATGATAATTTCCATCGGATGGAGATATATTTTTTTCATTTATTTGAAAGTTACATTGTTTTATTAATGAATGTAAAAGATTATTGACTACACTTGGTTGTTGAATTAATTTTCTTTCAGTGTTTTTATCATTATCCCATTTAGTTCCATCTTTTTTTAAAACTTGGTACTTTTAATTTTAGATATGCAGAAGAAAGATCCCTATATGTATCCCCATGACCTAATGAAACAAATTCTATGACTGATGGATTATCCAAAGAAGCAATAGGGTTGTAGGAAACTTCTTCAGATCGTAATATACTGGACTGAATAGGTTGTGTTCTAAAAATATCCAATTCAGACTTCATACATTCAATCATAATTAACCAAAAATATCTTTTTGTTTCTTTTTGTTACTCACTTTCCGTCGCTTTGACGTAAAATAATTTAAATTATTAATGAGTGATCTTTTTATAGGTTTTCCTCTTTTAATTTTCCCTTTTCCATACATTTCATTTAGTTTTTGAACTGCACCTCGTCTTACATTTTTAATTTTTTTAAAGTTTTTTTTTTTTTTTATTTATTATATATTCATGATATTACAGTTATAAAATTACAATATACTAGATTTAGACAATAACTTAAAATTGGCATAAGAGTCTTAGCAATTATAATATATATATATATACAGTTATGGAGTATATATACAAAAATTAAATATATATTTTTATTATAACCTAATGTATATTTAACAATAAAATATTAATTTAGCTATAATTCTAACAATTTTTTTAATAAAGCCTGATCTTTTTTTAATAATATTTTCAATTTAAATGTGAAGCGACTTATATTACTGCAATTCTTTAAATTCTCCGGAAGATAGTTGTAAATTCTTATTGATGGGCAAAAATTACTGTTAAAAAAAAATTACTTTGTTTTTTCAATGTTCATTGTTAATTTATTTCCATTTACCCATCTCATATATAATTTCAAATCATTATTGACCAATCTTTCTAATGTTTCCGCATTTTTTGCTGTATATATAAGCAATGTATCATTAGCAAATATTTTATAATCAGCTTTAATGTTAGAAAATTGCATATTACGCACATACAATAGATACAAGGTAGGTCCAAGAACTGACCCTTGTGGCACACCTATATTTATGGCACGTTCATTGCTACAAACACCATTAACTTTCGTTTTATATAAAATTTAAAATTTTATCATTGTGTCTTATTTCCTTTATAATATTGTTACTATCTGCTTTTTGGTTTGCTATCTGAGAGTTCAGAACATTCCATATCTTTTTAGTATTTGAACCAGCTTCTTGTAATTTTCTATTAGAATAATTTTGCTTTGCTTTCTTTATCTCTACATTAACCTTGTTTTTTAATTCATTATATTTTATTTTATGCTCCGCAATATTAGGATAAAAAGCTTTGAAAGGTATTTAGAACCAATTTGTCGTTTTCTTCATGATTATCTACATTAAATTTTTTTACAAAGGTATTCATACTATAACCGCTACATCTATACCATGAATAAACACAACAATACTGTCCATAGACACCTGAATAGTTGATTTGTAATTGTTTTTCATTAAAAACTATACATTGGGTTTTTAAGTAACTTAAAATTTCTAATTTATCAGGTTTTCTGTCAAAAGAATCAAAATACTTGATACAACCATGTTTAGGAATATAAATAGCCAACCGATGTATTCCTTGGTCTTTTGCTTTATATGTGTTTACAATTAAAAAAGTTTGTGTTTTAATTGTTTTGGGGAGTTGATCTAAAGCAAAAACTCCTTTAAAAATTTTACTCGTTTGTTTGTTACATCTTAATACACTGCTTATTTCTAGGCTGTTCATTAAACAAATTGACTCAAGTCATATACCTTGGTTGCTTCTTTTAAGTAGTTCGACAAAAACTCTTTTTTGATTTTTTTATTTGTTATAATAACATCAAATTTTTCTAGTATCTGACAGAGCTCTTTATTTATTTTATTGTTATACACAGTTCCAAAAGAATTTATTTTCAAAATTATCATTTATAAATTCTCTGGTAGGAAATTTATACTTGAGCTCTTTCACAAACTTTTTACAAGGTTCTTTGATACCAACTATACAAATATCTTTTACAAATAAAGTATTATTATCATCACAACAAAACGTTACATCCAGTAGTGCACAAGACAGCGACATTTTGTCAAATATTTAAATTCAATTTTATGTGTAGTATTTATAGATTTGTAAATATATTTCGGTTTTTAGCAATTTGTAAGCTTGCATCAAATTCTCCATAAACAATACCAGTCAGGGTAGATGTAAGTGGTTTTGATAGCCTTGCCTCAATTCTAACTGTACCCTGATTTAATAAACCTTGACACACTTCATTTCCTGATGCATCTGGAATTAAATCAAAAGCTAACATGAAAAATCCATTACTAAACATAGGCTTTGTTATCTGATGACCTTTATCATTGTGGTAAATTCCAGTACCTGAAAAAACTGTACTGTATGCTCTTGTGTAGCAATTATTTTCATCCAAAAAACTAGTTTCAATTGCTGAATTAGGTATTTGAACTCCATTTATGTTTAACACAAATTATGAAATATCAAAATGTTTAAAATTGTATGGTTTTTTGATCTTTTTCCAGAATAACCTACATTTTCTGTCATACAAAATATTATTGTGTTTGGTAGCTGATCAATGAAAACATTATCAAGTAATACTGATGAACTATTCTGTGGAATGGTAACACTTTTTACCTCTACACGTTTATAATTGTATTTGGCATTAGTTTTTTCCAATACAGTATTATGTGCTATATTTAATAGTATAATAGTACTACACTAGGATTAATAGTTACATGTTTCATAAATAAAGTCGCTTCCAAAATTTTTAGTTGGGATTCGTCAAAATCATCTGCAAAAAAGTAAAAGTCTGGTTTTTCAAGTGTTAAAAGAAGTCGAATATCAACATTGTTTTTGAGGAGTGTTGGTTGATTAAACATGTCTAAGTGTAGTTTTGCCATAAGTTCTACTACATTGCTATTTTGGTACAATTTTTGACGTTCTTTTGAACCATTATTAACAAATTTGGCTATATTTGGCTTGTCTAACATCCATCCAGCACATTCTAAATGGTTTTGGGCAGCATCTGTATCATAACTTAATAATGATTCAATATAAGCTCTATAATGATAATTTCCATCGGATGGAGATATATTTTTTTCATTTATTTGAAAGTTACATTGTTTTATTAATGAATGTAAAAGATTATTGACTACACTTGGTTGTTGAATTAATTTTCTTTCAGTGTTTTTATCATTATCCCATTTAGTTCCATCTTTTTTTAAAACTTGGTACTTTTAATTTTAGATATGCAGAAGAAAGATCTCTATATGTATCCCCATGACCTAATGAAACAAATTCTATGACTGATGGATTATCCAAAGAAGCAATAGGGTTGTAGGAAACTTCTTCAGATCGTAATATACTGGACTGAATAGGTTGTGTTCTAAAAATATCCAATTCAGACTTCATACATTCAATCATAATTAACCAAAAATATCTTTTTGTTTCTTTTTGTTACTCACTTTCCGTCGCTTTGACGTAAAATAATTTAAATTATTAATGAGTGGTCTTTTTATAGGTTTTCCTCTTTTAATTTTCCCTTTTCCATACATTTCATTTAGTTTTTGAACTGCACCTCGTCTTACATTTTTAATTTTTTTAAAGTTTTTTTTTTTTTTTTTTTATTTATTATATATTCATGATATTACAGTTATAAAATTACAATATACTAGATTTAGACAATAACTTAAAATTGGCATAAGAGTCTTAGCAATTATAATATATATATATATATACAGTTATGGAGTATATATACAAAAATTAAATATATATTTTTATTATAACCTAATGTATATTTAACAATAAAATATTAATTTAGCTATAATTCTAACAATTTTTTTAATAAAGCCTGATCTTTTTTTAATAATATTTTCAATTTAAATGTGAAGCGACTTATATTACTGCAATTCTTTAAATTCTCCGGAAGATAGTTGTAAATTCTTATTGATGGGCAAAAATTACTGTTTCTAGCCAATTCAGTTCGAGTTTTTTCATGACATAGCTTTCCCATGTTTCTTGTGTTATAATTGTGAATATTCCTTCTTTTTGGTAATAAAGTTTTACTTTTAGTAACACCATTTTCTATTTTATGCATAATTTTAGCCTTTTCCAATATTATTAATTCGTCTAAGTTAAGGAATCCCGTATTTTTGTATAGATCATCAGTTGGAGTACGCCAATTTAGTTTGTATAGTATCTTGATTGCTTTGTTTATTAATATTTTCATTTTCATTTTTAATGTATTTTAACAACACGACCATGTCGCCACATTGTATCTTATATGAGACATGCTGTGTGCATGAAATAATAGTTTAGCTGATTTGTCATCTAATATTATTCCACTTCTTCTAATAGAGCCTATCAATGGAATTATCTTTTTTATAATGAATTAACATGATCATTCCATGATAATTTGTCATCTATTATAATACCGAGATATTTATAAGTTTGTTCTCTTTTAATTTCTCTACTATCAATACAAATTTTTGGATTGATATCAGGCTTATTTAGACGTTTAAAAATCATGTACTTTGTTTTTTCAATGTTCATTGTTAATTTATTTCCATTTACCCATCTCATATATAATTTCAAATCATTATTGACCAATCTTTCTAATGTTTCCGCATTTTTTGCTGTATAGATAAGCAATGTATCATCAGCAAATATTTTATAATCAGCTTTAATGTTAGAAAATTGCATATTACGCACATACAATAGATACAAGGTTGGTCCAAGAACTGACCCTTGTGGCACACCCATATTTATGGCACGTTCATTGCTACAAACACCATTAACTTTCGTTTTGATAAATCTGTTTCTCAAATACGTTCTTAGTAGTTCATGCGATAGTCCTCTTATTCCAATTTCATATAATCTGTCCAACAATATTTGATGGTCCACTGTGTCAAATGCATTACTCAAATCTACAAAAACAGAGCATACATAGTTTCCTTTATCGAGATGTCCAATAATAGATTTCACAGAATCATTGATTGCTACATCAGTTCCATGCGATCTTTGGAAGCCAAACTGATTGATATCAAATCCGCCTGCACATTTAATGAACTCACATATTCTTTTATTAATTATTTTTTCAAATATTTTACTCATGCAGCTAGTGAGTGTTATCGGCCGGTAATTAGATGTTTCCAAGGGAGAACTATTCTTGTATATTGGAATCACAGTACTGCATTTTAATAAACTAGGATAGTTTCCTGTGCGAAAGCTGTCATTAATAAAATTACTAATTATCGGAGATATTATCTCAGCTACCTTTTTTAACTCTTTTGCTGCTATATTATCTGAGCCAGGTGAATTATCTTTTAGATTCATAATAACATTAAGCACTTCTATTTCATTAGTAGGTACCAAGAACATGGAACTTTCATTTATTTTATTTTTTACTATATTTTCTTCTTTAGTTTGTATTTTATCAGCTAACTCTCTTCCAACATTACTAAAATGTTCATTAAAGCCGTTGGCAATGTCTTTCCTAATATTTAAAATTTTATCATTGTGTCTTATTTCCTTTATAATATTGTTACTATCTGCTTTTTGGTTTGCTATCTGAGAGTTCAGAACATTCCATATCTTTTTAGTATTTGAACCAGCTTCTTGTAATTTTCTATTAAAATAATTTTGCTTTGCTTTCTTTATCTCTACATTAACCTTGTTTTTTAATTCATTATATTTTATTTTATGCTCCGCAATATTAGGGTATTTTTTATAATACTTATACAATTTATTTCTGTGTTCTATTAGTTTTAAAATTTCTCTGGACATCCACGAATTATTTTTTCTAATTCTCATATATTTAACACTTGTACTAGTGTCCTTGCAATATTTTATAACTTCAATCAATTCATCAATATTTTGACAAGTATGTCTACGTAAGTGATATTCCAACAGATATGAGTATTTAGCATAGTTAGTACCAGTTATTTGATTATACACCATCGTTTCAAGTTTTCTGAGAACTGATTTAATTTCAACACATACTGCTTTATGATCCAGGTTAGGAATATCATGCAAAGTGATATTAAAACCAAATCGATTCGTCTT
>CAUJBZ010000609.1:0-20128 GCA_963082915.1 Dolichopus griseipennis | reverse complement strand
CATACTGTTATATTATACATCTATACAGTTGTAATATCTTTTATATGCTTTCAAATTTTTTAAAAGTTTTCCAACACTTTTTTGATTCTAAAGATATAAGATACAAAAAAATCAAAGAAACTTCAAAATTGAAATAGACTTATATTATAATTTGATATTGAATATAAGTTTAAATAAATAGTTATTCAACAAAACTTATTAAATATTATATATCTTATTTGAAGTTTTTTTTATTTGTTTAATTTCAGATTATTTATTTTATTTTCAACTTTATAATTTAAAGTTTCACAAAATTTTATCATTAATGTCTTCGTTGTATTTATCAAAAGCAAGTGTTGATACTTCTTCTTTTTTAAAAATTATTTTATACACCACAATAAATTGTATAAAATAAATAAGTTTAATAAGTTTAAAAATTTATATCTTTACTACTGTTTTTTTTTATTTTTTGTGTATCTTAAGATATTTTTCACATACTTTTAAATGAAGATTTATGTATGATCAATACATATATATATATATATATATATTGTATGTAAT
Source organism: Dolichopus griseipennis (assembly GCA_963082915.1). NCBI lineage: Eukaryota > Metazoa > Arthropoda > Insecta > Diptera > Dolichopodidae > Dolichopus > Dolichopus griseipennis. The sequence continues at coordinate 19,588 of CAUJBZ010000609.1, read as the reverse complement.
TGATAAGCTTCGTGGTAGGTAGATAAAAAGATAAATGATGAAAATATATTTTATGGTATTGACACTTTTTTGAAATATTCAATTAAACTCCAGATACACGAGTACTTTATATACAGTATAGCATGTTATATAATTACTATATTATTTCTAAGGAAGATGTACTAATGATTAACAGTAAGTGATTATCATTGGAAGTTATATCTGAAGATTATTTATATATTATTATATAATATTACATTATCTAATGACATAAAATAAATTTAAAGTGTTTTTACAGGTTGTATGAATTAATGCCGAAAACATTAAATGAACTAAAGTTGAAAAATAATTTAAATTTACTTTTTGACTTTAATTCGATTTACATTTTTTCTATTTTATTTTATATGCACTAAATTGAAAAATACAATTTACAGTTCGTTAAAATATCAGAGTTACCTTCTTCTCTATTATTCTAAGTGTATTTATTAAATATTTGAAGTACTTATTCATTAATATGTTTCACTTTTTTCCAGAGAATTTATTAAATACTAAAAATAGGGGCAATCCTGCTTTTGTAAGCAACTGTAAAATCCATCCTAATTTGATAACAAATATTTGTATATTTATTCGGGAAAAAGAGAATAGCTTAATTTCACATTTAATTAATAGAGTCACTTTTGATCCAGGATTTCGCGTTTGCAAAGTTATATGATTTAAAATAAAAAATTTAGTATATTATAAACTAATTTCGAAAATTTAAATGAATTAAATATGAAAATTTCAAATTTTTCGATTTTCTTTCATTTTTAAATTTTGTTATATTTGAAAATTTTCTATTTTCGATCATTTAATTTTTCATCATTTGTTCATATGTACTAAAGTAGATTTTTTTCCCCAACCTTGGTTCATTTAGGGTTTTCGATTTTAAAGTTTTTCGTCTTTAATTCATGCCACTCTTTTTACAAAATGATAAAGAGAACATAAAATAAGAAAAGAGAACACTTTAAAGCCATGTAACATCAAATATACTTTAATGATGAATGTCTGGATTTGTTATTAAATTTTTTGATACGCCTTTGAGGGTTTTGAAATATACAAACAGAATTGATCTTCAAATTAAAAAAAAGTTTGATTGACAAAGTTTGATTGTAGAACATTGCATATAAAGAATTTAATGGCTACCAAGATTACAAACGTGTTCAAAATGAGGAGTCTGTTATAACTGTTATAAGTATATTTTTTCAAAAGAGAGCGAACTTTTGAGAACTTCTTCAGAAACTCCAAAACTATATATGTATTTTTAAAGTTTTATAATATTATATTGGTACCTATAGATTATTACATGTCCTTAAACTGGTGCGCGTGTATGGTATTATTTAAAAACGTCAGACTGGTATACTCACTATTTTGTATCACTAAATATACATCATGAAGATAATTGAAAATCGATTAGTTGTAATTACCGAATATTTTTTTTAACGTCAGATAATTTTAAAATTTCTTCCGAACTAAGGGATCGAAGTAGTACAGCTTAAGTTATATTTTTATACTTCGATACCTTTTGCAAGATTTCATTTTTAAATTCACATAAATTTAAAAATTTTGATCTTGTATACCCTTAATATTCTTGTATTAGTCAAGATTAGTCAGGCACTTTAAAAAATAAATTTATAATTTTATTTAATTTAGCTGAATTTTTAATTGAAAATTCTGTATAACTTAGTTAAATATTTTTAGTTTAGACACAGACTGTGTCAACTCTGGGATACCCGTATGACCGTAACATAGACATTATATCACCCGATTAATTACTTTTGGCAAAATTTCAAACAGACAGCTTTATTACATGTAGTGTAATGCTCATAAAAAAGAAGGAGTTGTATGGCAGCTACTCGAACCCTCTGCATTAGAACACCCAAATTTTCCAGAAACTTTGGCCATAAAACTAAACTACTTTTGGCAAAATTTTAGACACGCAGCTGTAATAGGTTCAGACAGAGCAATACTCATATAAAAAAGAAGTTGTATGGCAGCTACCCGAACCCATGGACCAAAATGGCTGGATTTAAATAGCGATGACGGCTATTGCAAAAAAACGAATTTGCGAAAATTTCAAGATTCTAGCTCTTTTGGTTTTTGAGTTAAGTATATAAGTACTAGATTGAAATACAGAAATAACTAGGAAAATATAATTAAAAAAAAATAAAAAAATCTACAAAAAATCAAATAATGGCAAAATAATTTCAATTAAAAATCTCTTGAAAATTAATTTAACGATGAATTAAGAAATAAGATATATGTAAGTATGTTATATTAAAGGTGAGTTTATAAAAATAAATAAACCTGTGTCGATGTACAAAATACATTTTAATGGTATTTGTGCACTTATGCATTAAAAAAATATAAAATAAAATTAAGTGTAATCAGAAGATTTATCGCTTGGGTTACAAACTCGTACAATTTTGAGGTCGTTAGCATTTAAATGTCGTTCTGTAAAAAAGTATTTGTTTTTTTTTTATTTGCCTCTTCTTCTTTTTCCTGATGACGCAATTAAAAAAATTTTTCATCTTATTTATTGTAAAAATTTGCATTCAATTGAAAATAAATCCGAATTATTTGAAAAAAAGATTACACATACATTTTGAACTTATTTAAAAATGTCTGACAGAATTTATTTACTTATATATGTTGTGAATGTATTTACTGATATCGTTTATTGTATGTATTTGTGTTGAGATAAATTAAATTTATTTTAAGCGTTTTTTCATAAGAATTCAATATCACTTTACCAGAATTTAAATTATTTATATAAGATTAAAATAATAAATCCATAAGATTTATTTAGCCTTGTTTTTACATACCATACCTGTGTTAATGTTCCCGAATTATTTCTGGATAAATGAATGAATAAACTAAATCGAATTTCTTTCGATTTCGAAAATTTCAATGAATAATTTGATTGAATATAAATTTTTAATGTAGTTCTAAAATTTTGCAGCTGTGAATTTGACTCTAATGATATTCCATCAAAAACATAAACATAAAAAAACATAAAAAAATTTACAATAATGCAATTCAATATTCTTTATAAGTTTATTTTTAGCTCAAAAACAATATATTTGGCAAAAATATAATTATTTTAGATTAATTTAGAAAATGGTATTAATTTTAAAATGAAATTTTTAATTTTTATTTTCTGAGAAAATGGTAAATAATCTTGTAACTGAAAATATTGTATGGTTTCGTTTTATTATTTGATTAAATTTGAATAACATTTATTCACAATAGTATAAATTTCTTATTTTAATGATTGTTAATATTCTAAATAAAATTGATTTTGATTTATTTAATTATTGTATAGGTTGGAGTCGAAATTTCGGTTTAGTAAATCCCGTTTTCAAAAAATCTCGTTTTAGAAAATCTGGTTTAAAAAATCTCGTTTTAGAAAGTCTCTGTTTTAATATCTCGGAGTTTATAGTTACGCTTTAGAAAATCCTTTTTTTTTATATTCTGATTTTGTATCCAATTCTAAGAACCTTTAAAAACTAGATTTTCTAAAAGCGAGATAAAGTCTTTACATTTATGGTGATAATATTTCTTGTAAAATCTGGGGTTTTTAATTTTATTTACATTTATACCAAACTTCATTAAAATCTGTTGAGTTTTTGATGAATTATTAGAATTTGACATTTTCGAAATTCCTAGAATCTCTAGACTTCATTATACTATTAACTATATAGAATCAATTTTGAAAGCTATTCTTCATGGGTACCCACTAATAGTCTGTGTATAAAATTTTCTATTTCGATATATTTGAAAGAAAGGATGTTCCATATTAAAATGAACAAACAATTCCATAATATGATGACAATTAAGAAAAGCATTGTGATTTCTCTAAGTTTCGGGGACATCCTAATGTCTACAAATACCGTTACACTGTTATTCAAGGTTATGTAAAGCTATTGAGAAAACAAAGAAGGTTAAGGTTAAGAAAACAAGGAACAAGTTTTATATTTTTAAATTAATCTAAATACCAGTGGTCTTCTTGGTATGGACGCATGTGGCTTATCCCAGGGAGTGCGAATCAAAAAAATCTTCTTGATGACCAAATATAATTTAAATATTAAAATACTAGCTGTTGTCCCGTCACAGAATGACGGAAGGTCAAATTTAAAGAAGAACTTTTTCTAATTAAAAACTATTTTTAATTTCATTATTTACATTATGTTAAAAGTATGTTAAATAAAATTGCAACCGTTACATTTTATATAACGCATATTATGCTTCGATTCTAGTAATAGGTACACAAAAAATAAATAAATGTCTCATAATATAATTTCTTCTTGTATCTTAAAATCTTGAAGATGAATAAGTTAGTTAGTCTACTTTTTATATGTTTCGTGTTTATAAAATTTTGGGGTCGTTGGTTCAAATCCCTTCTTGGTATAATTTTTTTTTAATTTCAATTATTATTTTTTTTTTATTTAAGTGAGTACTTGCTTAAATTAAATAAATTAATAAAAGATTTAAAAATTTTTTATAGGTTTACTTTGTTTCAATAATGATCTATTTCTCCATTCATTAATGTTTTGTATATTATATTTTTAAAAAATGTTGCTATACATTCTATATCGTTTCCTTTGTTTCGATTCAAATCGGAATACTTGTTTGTTGCTAACATTCTACAATGTGTACTCAACATGCTAAATAATGTATCTATTATTTAAATTTACGAAAATTGTATTAAATAAATGTTGATTTTTGAATTGAGTTTTTCAATATCACAAATTATAAATTTTATTTGAAATTTTTTAATATACCTAACCTAACTAAGTTTAAAAAAAATTTATTTTGTTTGGTTTATATAGTGCATATTGAACCAGGTATTGTATAGTATACCCGAATCCACCTTCCCAACCGTTAGTCGTTACATTATTTTTTCCCATTTTTAACTTTTTTTAAATAGATAAATAAATAAAAGTTTATGAAAGAAGGGATGAGAGATAGTTGAGAGCGAGATGAGGGGAAACTTTGAAATTACTTTAATACATTGCTTGATTTATTTGGTTAAGCAAACCAAGCAATGCATCAAAGCATACATTGGACTTTCGCCCTTATTTCAGATTTGCACTGAAAATTATTAAGACTTACTACACAAATGTGCCTGTGAAGCATTGTCTTCTTAGCTTTTATTTACAAAATGTCTTACTATTTATTTAAAATTTCCAGAAAATCTTCTGCGATTTTTAAAACTGAAATGAAATTATTCATATACTAATAAATAAATTTCATTTCAAAAAAAATTTTTTTTTTTTTATTAAAAATAAATAAAATATTTTTTGGCCTGCTTATGATAATTTATGATATTTTATTTTCTAAAATAAAACACATCCAACAAAACATTAATATTTTATTTTTTTATAATTGAACACATCCAACAAAACACATTTAATTGAATGCGTTTGTTACACCTCATCCTAGACAAATATATTAATAAAATATTAAAATATATAATGAAAATATAAAAATTTTTACTTATAAATTAATAGAAAGGATTGGAAGTGAAATGCACAATGGGCCACAAAAAACCACAAATTTCAAATAAATAACACAAACATTCACATAATACTGTTATTTTTGTTGTGTTAAAGAAGTTTTACTTAAATAAAATTTAATTAATTTTTAAATATACCTACTAAGGTGGAATTAAAATTAATTTAAGACAATAACAACAACAAAAAAAAGCAAAAAAAAAATTAAGAAACATTATTAATAAAATTTTGTACGTTGTTAAACAATTAAAAACTTTTTTTTTTTCAGCTTGTCTTTCATTATTTTTAGACATGTGAAATATGTATGAACTTATGTTTAATAATTATTATATAAAGTTAATAAAATATATTCTTTTTTATTACATTAAATGTTTATAAAACAGGAGGTAACAGTAGAACAGTTTCAGTTTTAAATTTTTAAAAAATTTTAAAGGAAAAAAAAATTATTAGAAATTAAAATATAAGTTGAATAGAATCCTTTGTTGTATTTTTTTTGTTATAGAGAGTTAATTGCTGGGTTTTTTTTTAAAAATTCTAAAAAATAGTATTCAGATCTTAAAATGAAGTTTATAATACAAGGACAACATATATTGAATTTCGTAGAATTGACGGATCTACAATTTCAATGTTTGAGATGCTCTGTACTAAAATGCAAAGATACCAAAATATTTCACACTGGAACACTTAAAAATATGTCGTACGGGAATATTAAAATTCAAAGTTTCAACCTAATCGTTTACTACTGATACCATTCAAAATTGTACATAGATAACGGGATTGTTGTAATAACTCCTAGCTTCACTAAGTAGGATTAAGTATTTACATGAAATAATATCTGAAAAATATATAATAATATAATATAAACGAAGGGGGATATATCCTGATACTTTTTGTGGACATTTATGATTTTTGTACTTTATGATTTTTGAATAATAATGCTGCTTTATATTAAAACTCAAACTTTCACTATATTTTAATTTTTAATTTGAACATTTCATATTTTTAACCTTCAAAACTTATTAAAGTTGGACACCTTGTTAATAACCTAATAATATTTGTAATATAAAAATTTATACTTTATGATGAACCTAAAAATGTACTTCATAATTTAATTTAGTTTTTTTTTTTTTTATGTATTTCGTAATAATTGAAAATAACTGAACATTTTGTAAATTATAATGTACATGTACTCAATTATCAGCATGACACTTTATCATAGAAAATAATTTGAAACATACAAACACACATATAATACAAAAATAGTAAATACTAAATGACACAGATAAAATTATTTTGTATTAAATATACAGAATATAACATTATATAGGACATTTTATATACAATTTAAAAATACTAATAAATTGTTTGGGTAAATTGTTAACACAGTATCATGCTGTTAGATATTTTTTTTTATATTTTATTTATCTATTTAAATTTAATACAAAAAAAAAGAAACAAAAAAAACAAAATACAAAACAGATATTTTGAGAATTGCAATCAATGGGGAGATACGAGAAAAATTTCCAATTAAATTAATGGGTCAATTAACACATAAATAATTCAGTATATAGTGGGATATAATTGGTGAAGTTTTAAAGGAAAATGAGTAATTTTTGACTTCCTATGTCCAAAAAAATTATTTCATTATAAAAAGTATCAGCTGCAGATTAGTATGTGAAAGAGAAATTGGTAAAATTATAATATACTAAAAGTTTAGTGTACATTTCAATATGTTCAAATACAGGGTGGTACAAAACGACCGATATGGTTTGAATGTTAATAACTTTTTACATTTATTTATATTTTTTATTTTTATTTCAGAATTTTGTGAAGAAAACTTGGGGAATTGGAAATGGAACAGTACACAGCAGAACAGCGATCAACAATTGTTAAATTTTATTTTGAAAACCAACGCTCAATTGTTTTGACTCAGCGGGCTTATCGTCGTTTTTTTAGTGTGCGTACTGGACTTTCGGGATCCACAATAAACCGCCTGGTTGAACATTTTTGACAACATGGTACAGTAAGACACCTTCCATGTACCGGAAGACCACGTATGGTTCACACGAAAGAAAATATCCAACGTGTTGTGGATAGTGTGCAGGACAGTCTAGAAACATCAACAAGAAGATGTTCGGCACAACTGTGGCTATCGCGGAGGTTTGTTCAGAAGATTTTGGCCACATTGCACATGTTCCCGTACAAAGATCAGCTTGTGCAAGAATTGAAGCCGATAGACTACCAACAACAGCTTGATTACAGCATTTCATTCCGACAAAAAGCAGAAGAAAATTGCGATTCATTAACAATTTGATAATGCACGATGAAGCCGATTTCCAATTGAATGGTTTCGTAAACAAGCAAAATTGCAGGTTATAGGCTACGGAGAATCCAAGAACAGTTCATCAGTGACAATTATACCCACTGAAGTGTACTGTTTGGTGTGATGTATTGTCTGAAAGGATCATTGGTTGAAACTTCTTTGAAAATGCACATGGTGCCTCAGTTACGATTACTGGGGCTGAATATCAAACGATGCTGGACAATTTTTTGAGGCCAACTGTAGAAAACCATTCACAGTTGTGGTTCCAACAAGATGGAGCCACAGCCCACACTGCCAGGGACTCAATGGCTCTGTTACGAGACCTCTTTGGCAAACGCATTATTTCGCGCAGAAGCGATTTCAATTGGCCGCCACGTTCACCGGATTTAACAGCGCCATGCTGTTTTCTTCAGGGTTATTTGAAAGAAAGGGTATACGTAAACAAGCCACGACCATAGCAGAGCTAAAATAAAATATTCGCAATGAAATTCAAGCCATAACACCGGAAATTTTACGAAAAGTTAGGAAAAATATACTCGAAAGAGCACAAATGTGCGAAGCCGAAAATGGTCACCACTTGCGGGATACAATTTTTCATACTTAAGCTAAAAATATTTCCCATTAATATACTATAGAACAAACAAATAATAATAATAATTAACCATTAAATAAAAAAGTTGTTAAACATTCAAACCGTATCTTTTTTTGGATAGAGAATTTTCAACATTTTTTTGCGTATCAACAACGGTTACTTAAAATTTTATTCCAAAAATTAAAAAAAATATTTTTGTCAAACTCAACTAAATATAATTCAAAACACATACACTAGTGTATTAAGGTGGCATATAATTGGTACCCTCTACTTGACTTAAAAGTAAATTATAATATATAAATTTGATATTTTAATAAAAATTAGTTTTATATAACACTTGAACACTTTCTTTGAAAGTTGGGTAAAGTTTCGATAAAATCTAATTAAAAATAGGTACTCCGTTTGCTAAATTGAACTTAACATTAGTAAGGGACCACAGTATTTAACCTCAGCAATCAAATTTGTAAATTAAAACTAGCTTTAAAAATTAAAACGGTTTCAAAAATTCACAATTCTAAAAACACTTGTAAAAAAGTTTTCTAGAAAGTATAGTAAAGTTTTTTAAAAATTTTATATTTTAAAATAAATTAAGTTTTGTAAATTAGAATTTATTATATACTTTTAATTGAACTTGCCTGTGTCTATGGCTTTATTTTACATTCTGTCAGTTAGTGATACATTTATATTAGAAATCTGACCATAAATTTATAAGAATTGTATGGTTCAGTGGTTAGCAAAGTGGCTGACGGTGCAAATAGGCCTGAGTTCCATCCTCCTTCAAAGATAAAAATTTTTTTGTTTTTTTTTTAAATTAAAAAGAAATAATAAAAAAAAATACAAACTAAATTAATTTATTTGTATAGTTTAAGAACTAAAACACTTCACTTTGATAATATAAAAACATAGACCAAATAATTACATATGGAGACGATCAGTTTCATATAAAAAATTTTTAGGGTTTTTTTTTTATGTCAGTCCGTACATTTTTGGTTCATTAATTTAAAATTTATACAAGTAGGTAGGTACTTAAATAAAAAAAAAAATTTAGATTAAAATTAAAAAAAAAATTTCACCATGAAGCGAATTTGAACCCTAACTTATTTATCTTCAAATTTTAAAAATACAACAAAAAAAATTTAACGGTCATTTGTTTTTGTTTATATGTATATATGTTTATATGTTTTGTATGTATATGTATGCAGAAATATTATAAAAGACCATAAACAAAGAACTAGGTATTCCTTGAAGCCACATGGTAAGTATGGGGAAGCTGCATTGACGTAATCTTCCAACGCAAGTGAATATTACTCAATCCCACACGAGAGTGTTGTCAGTTGTAGTTTTAAGTGTTGTCAGTTGTCACCAATTTATGAACTTATGAATGTATGTGTAAAATTTAGTTCATTCGAAGATAGTTATCGTCGGAGAATGTTTAGTCAACTGATTTTTCCAAAGCGGGAAGTTTTTGTAATTTTTTATTCATATACAAAAAAAAAAGGTTTGTAGCTACCTAAATAAAAAAATGGATTTGTAGATAATAAAAGAAATTTAATTTTTTATTTACATTGAGTAAGTAGGTAATTTTATTTTACTTATATCATATCTAGGTCATTTAAAAATGGATTATTATTTTAATTAACATCTGTGGGACTGAGCAAACATTCGTAATTATACAATTTTAAAATTAGGTTCTAAATCTGTTCCTTAAACTAATTGTCTTTTATTTCATTAATTATTTTTTGTTATTATTTATATTAACTAAATTTTATATTTATCAATCAAAATATATTTATATATTTAATATAATACAAATATATTTGTTCAATTTTGTTTTTTTTTAGTATGTAGTTTAAAAGATAAAAAATAACAAATAGAAATAAAACCTAATATGGTAATCTTCTATTGATTTTTATCAAATTCCAATACCAGAAATATTTTATATTTTGTCCGGTCTCAAATTTTTTTTTATTTCAAGCACAGTTCAAAAAGTTTTAAATAATGAAAAAAAAAGAAAAACAACAAAAAAATAAAAGAAAAAAAAATCATTTTTTGTTTGTATTGGTTAGTGCATCGAGTCTTACTAGTAAAATTTGGTTGCAATGAAACCGTTTTTTTGTAAATACAAGATTTACGAAACCGGTTTTGGTGTATACAGGATTTTCACCGATTACGTCAGTATTACGTCAATGCAACAGTTGAAAATACCCGTCCAGCTTGCCTGATTCACAAACATACATATTATGTACAATGTGCAAAAATGTATTCAGACTTAAAGATACCTAATAAATATACAACAATTTTGCTTAACAAACTAGATAGTTAGATAAAAATTTTATCAAGTAGTACATACTTATAATGCTTTTTAATGATATTTTTGTCTTCTGTTATAAAATTTAAATTAATTTAGATAAGTTTACTAAAGGGGATATTTTAAAAAATTAGGATTAGTTAATAGTTAAACCGATTATAACTATTGATGAATTAGATCCGACTTGGAAATGGTCAAATTAAATATTGTATTTCATAATTTTAGTAAAAAAATTTAATTAAAACTAAAAAGTATAAAATAAAATAAAATAAAAAAAATCTTTTTTTCAATATACCTATACTTTTATTAAAGTAGTACTAGCCCCCTAAAATGCAGAAAATAAAAAATTGAAGGTAAATCTTGGGACTTTGTTACTGTGTTAATATAAAAGTAAATTGCTGGGATAAGAAACAGTTCTTTTAATGTTTCAAAACTTTTAAGCTTAAAATGTTGAAAATTTTCATTAACTAAAAATTGATGGCAGATCTTTTGCATTTAAAAGTGTTTTAATATAAAAGTAAATGACTGGATTAATTTTAACAACAAGTAGAACTGTCTTTCATTTCAGCACTCTTTTTATACCCGTATGACTATATAGGCAAAGGGTATAATAAATTTGCCATTACGTTTGTGACACAGAGAAGGAGGGGGGGTAGATATAGACTCAAGTGTATGGATCGGATCAGAATCGAAAAAAAAATCGATTTAGCTATGTATGTCCGTCCGTCTGTCCGTCCGTCTGTCCGTCCGTCCGTCCGCACGATAACTCAAAAACTAAAGGAGCTAGGATCTTGAAGTTTTCGCAAAATAGTTTTTTTGCAATAGCCCTCATCGCTATTTAAATCCAGCCATTTTGGTTCATGGGTTCGGGTAGCTGCCATGAAACTTCTTTTTTTGTATGAGTATTTCTCTGTACCTATTAAAGCTGGGTATCTGAAATTTTGCCAAAAATAGTTTAGTGTAATGGCCAAAGTTTCTGCAAAATTTGGATGGTCTACTACAAAGGGTTCGAGTAGCTGCCATACAACTTCTTATTTTATATGAACATTACTCTATATCTATTGAAGTTGGGTGTCTGAATTTTTGCCAAAAATTGTTTAGTGTAATTGCCAAAGTTTCTGCAAAATTTGGTTGGTCTACGACAGAGGGTTCAAGTAGTTGCCATACAACTCCTTATTTTATATGAGTATTCCACTATACTTAATAAAGCCAAAAGTAATTACCTGGATGATATAATGTATATGTTACGGTCATAAGGGTATCCCAGAGTTGACACAGTCTACTCTATTACACTCTTCCTCGTTTTTATTTTATTTTATTTTTATTATTATAAGTAAATTTATGAAACTTACAAGTTTTCAATAACTGGGCATAAAATACTTGCAACAGTTAATTCTGAGATAAGTAATTCTAAGGACAAAGCTGTCAAAAATTTGAAATATCTTAAAAAGATAGTAGTATACATGTCACTTGGGCATGGGAATTCTGAGCCAGAAAGAGATAGCAATAGTTTGGCATAGCGCTTGGGCATGGGAAAATAATTATGCAAATTAGGCCAATGACTTGGCGTTTACTTGGTTGTTGAGAGCTTTTTTAAGGAATGTTGTAGTGTAAAAACCGGTATGCAAATTAGATGTCGTGATTGGTGTTTGCATAATTAGTTTCCGGAAAGTGTTTGTAAATAATATAGAAGGTCAACTAGATAATGTGGAACAAGTAGATAATGCAATGACCTAAACAGGTGTGTAGTATTTCTACCGGTTGCGTGATTAGTTTCCGGAAAAAGCTTTCGTAAATAATACAAGTAAGTACAATGATCTTGTTGTGATTGTATATAGTAACATAGATTATTGTAAATAATAAGAATTTATTTTATTTTTTAATAAAAAGCTTTCACGGTCAATCAATTATTTTAACGTAATATTAACACAAGAATGCAGTTGTTATTTATGAGATAAAAAAAACAGCAAATATTGACATTGATATTGTATGTTAGTTTTAAAGTAATTTAAAAAATGTATTTATTGATTAATTGTTATGTTTATTGCAGAAAAATTTTTTAAAGAAAAAATCCAGGTGTTTGATAAAAATTTATGTTAATGTTAATTGATTTATTATATTAACTACTTTGTATTTTGCGAATAAATAAACGTCAACTATTGGTATTGTTATGACTATAAATGTGCAAAAAAAAAATTAAAAAAAAGCAAATTAGTTTCATATAATATCGTTTTTATTTACCCAAGAATTGTGATCTTTATCAAAACCTAACCATTTAACAAAAACCTGATTTCCTTTTCTTTTCAATATTTTTTCAACAAGAAAAGTGTCAGGATTTTTGACTCGAAATTAGTTTCCGGAAAGTGTTTGTAAATAATATAGAAGGTCAACTAGATAATGTGGAAAAAAATTAATTCGTGTAAATTACTTTGTAGAATATGAGGTAGAAAATGAAAGTAGTTTAAAATAGACTTATTCTATTTAGGTGTAGCCAGTCACGAGTTTTATTTTTTAGTATTAATATATGCGTTAGATGGAATTTCAAACAAACTTTTTTAAACAACTATGTAAATTAAAATTTTTATGCTTGTTGTAAATTACTTTGTATGATGCAAAAAAATTAATAAAGACTTGTAAAAATAAAAAACAAATAAATTAAGTTTCATATAATATCATTTTTATTTATCCAAGAATTGTGATCTGTATCAAAACCTAACCACTTAACAAAAACCTGATTTCCTTTTCTTTTCAATATTTTTTCAACAAGAAAAGTGTCAGGATTTTTGACTCGAGGAAGTTCAGACTCATAAAAAGAACCTGAAATCGGAGTTTTTGTATAATCAAATAAATTGTAAGTAATTGGGTCTGTACGTTTTACTTCTTTAATTGTAAATATTTCTGTTGACCAGTTTGGTTGATAACCTTTTGCAAAGGTTCCCTTATATTTACTTATGCGTACATAATCTCCAACTTCATATTTTGCCTTCTGATAAAACTTCGGTTGCATGTAAATGTTTTTCAGTATATATTTCTCGTTTGCTTTTGTAACTTTTTTTGGTTGAAATTTAATTGTACGGTGATATGTTGAGTTGTATTTCTCAATAAGCGAGGATAAAATAGATATCCATTTATAATTACCCTGAAAACTGAACTGCCTCCACATTGAATTTTTTAAAGTACGGTTAAAACGTTCTACTATGGATGCTTTCATTTCAGAATATGTATGATAATGATTAATTTTTTTTCTTTCCATAAGTTTTCTAAATTCCTTATTAAAAAACTCTTTCCCTTGATCGGATTGAATATTTTTTGGAAGTGTTCCAGCACGTTTAAAAACATTTTTCATACCAAGTAAAACATTATTAGCATTTTTATTTTTAATTGGCTCAGCATAAGCATATTTCGAAAAGGTGTCTATTACAGTCAATAAATATTTATTTCCATTGTTAAACTTTGCATATGGAATCATTTCTACTAAGTCGATTTGCCATGTATCATTTAAACCTTTCTGAATGAATTTTCTTCGACGAAAGTTTCGTCTGGCGCCTCTATGTATTTCAGATACAATTTGTTCCCTTGACATTATGCTTGTACCAATTAATAAGATTTTTCAACTCAATTTTATAATCTATATATATAAAAGGGAAAGTTTGTTTATTTGTTTGTTTGTTTGTTTGTTTGTTTGTTTGTTTGTTTGTATGTTTGTTTGTTTGTAGCGAATAGACTCCTAAACTGCCCAGCCGATTTTCATGAAAATTTGTATATAGAGGTTTTTGGGTACGGAAAGAAATCGTGGCCCAAAAATTTTGCTCTAACGGACCGCCAAGTTGGGGCTGTGGTGCAAGTATTTAAACTTCTTTGTTCTAAAATGAAAACGGTTTGACCGATTGACTTCAAATTTTGTATACGTGATGCTCTTTGAGAATTGAGTTGACCCTATTAACAGTTTTGGAATTTGTTAACCCATGTCGGGCCGACGGGTGGTCAAAAAAAATTTTGGGTCCAAATTTTGTCCGATTTTACAAAATTCAGGTTTGGCTAAAAAGAAAGCCCCAAAAAAAATTTTGTTGAGTTCCATTAACCCATTGCGGCCCAACAGCTTTTTATAGGTTTTTTCAATACTTTACTCTAAATTCAAAACGGTTTGACCAATTGACTTCAAATTTGGTATACGTGATGCTCCTTGAGAATTGAGTTGACAGTATTAACAGTTTTGGAATTTGTTAACCCATGTCGGGCCGATGGGTGGTCAAAAAAAATTTTGGGTCCAAATTTTGTCCGATTTTATAAAATTTTGTTTTGGCTAAAAAGAAAACCCCAAAAAAAATTTTTATTGAGTTGCATTGCGGCCCAACAGCTTTTTATAGGTTTTTTTAATACTTAACTCTAAATTAGAAACGGTTTGACCGATTTTCTTCAAATTTTGTATACGTGCTCCCCTGAGAGAATTGAGTTGACATTATTAACAGTTTTGGAATTTGTAAACCCATGTCGGGCCGACGAGGGGTCAAAAAAAATTTTGGGTCCAAATTTTGTCCGATTTTACGAAATTCTGCTTTGGCTAAAAAGAAAACCCCAAAAAAAATTTTGTTGAGTTCCATTAACACATTGCCGCCCAACAGCTTTTTATAGGCTTTTTTAATACTTTACTCTAAATTCGAAATGGTTTGGCCAATTGACTTAAAATTTTATAAGTGATGCTCCTTGAGAATTGAGTTGACAGTATTAAAAGTTTTGGAATTTGTTAACCCATGTCGGGCCGACGGGTGGTCAAAAAAAATTTTGGGTCCAAATTTTGTCCGGTTTTATGAAATTCTGCTTTGGCTAAAAAGAAAACCCCAAAACAAATTTTATTGAGTTGCATTAACCCATTGCGGCCCAACAGCTTTTTATAGGATTTTTCAATACTTAACTCTAAATTAGAAACGGATTGACCGATTTTTTTCAAATTTTGTATACGTGCTCCCCTGTGAGAATCGAGTTGACACTATTAACAGTTTTGGAATTTGTAAACAGACGTCGGGCCGACGGGTGGTCAAAAAAAATTTTGGGTCCAAATTTTGTCCGGTTTTTCGAAATTCTGCTTTGGCTTAAAAGAAAGCCCTAAAAAAAATGTTGTTGAGTTCCATTAACAACCCATTGCGGCCCAACAGCTTTTTATTAATTTTTTGGTTATTTTACTCTAAATTAGAAACGATTTGACCGGTTGACCTCAAATTTTATATGTGTGAAGCAACTTGAAAATGGAGTTGAGTCTGTTAACAGTTGGTTCTACGTTTGGTCAAAAAAAATTTTTTGGAAGTAAATTACGTCAAATTTTGGAAAATAGTTTGTACTGCTTTGAATTACAGAAAGTTTCAAAAATTACTAGAATAATCCTAGAAAAATCGTTTTAAAAAGATTGCTTTCATACATTTTTAAATTTACGTGTGTAAACCGTGTGTAATTTTTGTGTTAACTTTTTACAGTAACATCAAATTCAATTAAACCTCCATTGAAAGGCGCAGCAACGCGCACCGGGTATTAGCTAGTTTTCTATAAAAGAACAGATACATGTATCCGGCCCAGATGTTGATTCATTATATACCCCCAGGAAGCCTTTTATATTTTCCGGATATAGTTGTCTAGCTAGAGGAAAAATCTGCGATTTATCTCGAGGGTTCTTAAAAAGTACCAAATATTTACAATTTAATGAAATATGTCGTGAGAATTTCCCGGCATGGGAAAATATTTTTGCAAATGAGGTATTATCCCAAGTTCAATGACCTTAACCGGCATACCGGCATCGTGATACCGGCATAATTAGTTTCCGGAAAACACTTTTGTAAATAATAGACAAGGTCAACTAGATAATGTACAACAAGTAAGTGCAATGATCTTGTTGTGATAGTATAGTAACATAGATTATTGTAAATAATAAAAGTTTTATTTAGTTTTCACGATCAACCAGTTATTGTAACAAATAAAATGCAGATATTTAACTTGTTATTTGTATTTTAGTTTAAAGTAATTTTAAATGAAAAATAATTGGAGGTGTGTTATTAGGTGTGTTATCTCTCTGCAAAAAATTAATAAATATTTTGTAAAAATAAAACAAATAAGTTAAGTTTCATATAATATCATTTTTATTATTTGGGAGGGAGGTACAATAGTAAGGAAAAAAAGTGATTTATGTTATGAAAGTAATAATTTAATCTCTGAATACCAATCAGGGTTTCGAAAAAACCATAGTTGCGAGTCACTTATAAATTTAGTAACTACTAACTGGAAAATAGCAACTCATGAAAAAAGGTAATAGTTGCTGTTTTTCTTGATTTGAGAAGGGCATTTGAAACAATTAGTAGGAATATTTTACTCTCCAAACTTCAGCGTTATGGTGTAAGGGGTAATGAATTAAAATGGTTTTCATCATATCTTACAAACAGATATCAAAGGACTAAAGTTAATAGGGTAGTCTCTGAATCAATAAATGTAACACTGGGTGTACCACAAGGCTCGGTGCTGGGCGTTTTACTTTTTATAATATATATTAACGACATGGAAATGTGGGTAACTTTATGTAAGCTTCTTCTTTTCGCTGATGATGCATTATTATATGTGGTTGGAAGTTCGGTGGAAGAATGCATAGAAAGTATAAATTTTGATTTAAATAAACTTAATGATTGGTTTGATATGAATAAGTTAAAACTAAATGTAGAAAAAACTAAATGTATGTTTATTAACTGTGAAACAAATGATAATGTTAAAATTGGTAATCAAATAGTAGAGAAAATACATGAAATTAAATATTTAGGCATAATTATAGATAGGAAATTAGAATTTAAACAACATATAAACTATATTTGTAAAAAGCTAGCTAAAAAAATCTATTTTTTATCGCAAATTCGAAATCAATTAAAGTTTCAAATTGCAATTCATATTTATAATACTATAATTAAACCTCATTTTGAGTATTGCTCAACAGTAATATTTATGTCAAAAAATGCAGATAAAGATAGGTTACAGAAATTACAAAATAAAGCTATGAGAATAATACTTAAAGTAAATAGATACACATCAATTAATTACATGTTGAGAACTTTAAAATGGTTAAGTGTTAAACAAAGAATTATATTGAATGTATTAGTAATAGTATATAAAATGAAAAATAATTCATATCCAAATTATTTATGTAGTAGATTAACATATTGCAATGATATTCATAATTATAATTTAAGAAATGCACAAAATTTTAGATTAGAATTTTTTAGGGATGAAAGAACTAAGAATTTATTAATGTATAATGGGCTAAAAATGTTTAATGAATTGCCAATCGAAATTAAAAATATAAACAATATTAATAGATTTAAAAAAAAGGTTACAGAATATGTAAAAATTAATTTTTAATTAGATGTAAATAACTAACTATATATATAAATTTTAAGAAACTGAATTATATTATGTAAATGGAATATTAACCAAATAAATGAAATGAAATGAAATGTTTAACTGAAATATATTTTGAAAAAATTTGTTCGTGTAAATTACTTTGTAGAATATGAGGTAGAAAATGAAAGTAGTTTAAAATAGACTTATTCTATTTAGGTGTAGCCAGTCACGAGTTTTATTTTTTAGTATTAATATATGCGTTAGATGGAATTTCAAATAAACTTTTTTAAACAACTATGTCAATTAATATTCTTATGCTTTTTGTAAAATACTTTGTGTAATGCAAAAAAATTAATAAAGACTTGTAAAAATAAAACAACTAAATTAAGTTTCATATAATATCATTTTTATTTATCTAAGAATTGTGTTCTTTATCAAAACCTATAAACACTTAACTATAATGGAGATAACTTTGATTTAAATGAAAAGTAATTTGAGGGAGGTATAATCGTGAGAAAAAAGTTATATTTAGTTGATTTATTCTATTTTAGGTACATTTCCAGACAGTCACCTTTTTTTAGTATAGATATATGCATTAGATGGAATTTCACACAACTCTTTTTTCAAGAAAGAGGTTTTAATTAAATTGTTAAATTTAATTCTGGGTTATATTACTTTGTATAATGCAAATTAATAAAAAAATATTAAATAGACCTATTTCTAGAAAATTTATAGAGATGGAACAAATATTAATTTTGTATATAAAGTATAAGTATATTGTATTTTTTAACAAAGTTCGGTTAGCACTTTGATCAACATAATATTATTATATTATATAAAAATAATTAATATTTGAATTGCCATAGCTACAAAAGCGTATAAAATTAATTTGTGTGAATTGCTACAATTAGGAGGCAATATCACAAATTTGTTTTTGGAATTTTTTTTTTAATACTGAAAACTGGTGAGATAAATTACATTAATTTAATATTTTCTCTAAAAAATTGTTCCTGTTGAAAAAAATTTTGTTAATAAACTTTTATTTGTTATATTTCTGCTTTCAAAAACAACCAAATGCAAGAATGTAGCATGAAAATTATAGATTTTGTGATCATTTAAAAAGTATTTAATTTTAATTTTTTTTATTTTCTTATTAAATGGAGTATTTTTTGTTTTTATTATATATTTATTTATTTAGTTTTTAATAAAATGAAGTTTATATATCTAAATTTCTAGAATTTTTACTGATTTAATCTGGAAAAAAAATGCCTTAAGATATTTATGTTATAGCAGTTCAAATACGCATTTGAATGTATGGGGTGTTTTCCACCCCTGGATAGTAACTATGTAACGTAAATAGAGGACAGTAACCGAGGGTTAAAGGAGGCAAAATTCAGATATTTTCCAGTGTGGCCGTTGTAGCTAAACTTTGCGGTACATGCTAATGTACTAAACTGCAAAGCTTT